>QRFJ01000105.1:40222-167610 GCA_006176705.1 Cocos nucifera | reverse complement strand
TCGTTAAGACACCGTGTTTATCAGTTTAATCCGACTTCTTAAAATTATTGAAAATACGTAGATAGTAGTGAGTCGGGTCGAATCCACAGGGAAGGTAGTGTTTTTAGATTTGAAATCTTTGATTTTTAAAAGAAAAAAAAAAAAGAAGAGTTTTCAAGATCAAAAGTGAAGTCGGAAAATAAAAAGCAAAAATTAAAAGATGCAGGAAATTTAAACTTGGTACTAAGATCTACTAGTTAGATCTTAGCATCTACTTGCAAAAGCAATAATAATTAAAGTGCAGAAATTAAATTACAATAAAAATAAAAAGCAAGAAATTAAAATGCAAAAATAAAATTTTTATTAATTAAAATTTTAGAATTTAAATACATAAAATTTAAAATAAAATAAAATAGCCTGATCTCTGATCTTGGATCGGCATTGGCAGAAAGATGGTGTAGAAGCTCGGCTCTTCTTCTCGGCACCCGTTGCTTCGAAGCAGCCTTTAACCCATAGCCTGGCTTCGCCCTGTACCAAAGCTTCACCTTGATCGGAGATATTGATTTCTGATGGCCTGGGGTCCTTTTTATAGAGCTAGGAGGGCTGGATATTTTTTCTAAAGGCAATATGGGACTAATAGCCTTTGTAATCATCAAAATACAAAGAAATTTCGGATGAAATTTGAATCAAAATAGCTCAGATATGACTCTGGTAAATCTGATAAAATCCAGCCGTTCAACAGGAATCCAACGGTCCAAAAATCATCAAAATCGGATGCAGATAAGCTCAGATCGGGTCGGATTAAATTCTGGCCGTTGGATCGCGCTTGATCGAGGAAATCTGGCCGCAAATCGCGCTTCGGGAGTCTTGATCACCGCCGGCAGCATTCTGGACCGTCGGATCATCGCTTGGATCGAGCGCTGCCGTCCGATGGTGATCCGCGTGATGCTTAATAGTATTCTGAATAAAATTCGGAAAGCAACCACCAGCCGTCCGATCCTGACCGCAAACAACCACATCCGTCCGATCGCGCAATTAACTGTTCCCATGGACCGCGTGGACCGGCCGCACCGCACACCGCAACCAATCAGCGCCGCTGTTGTCGGACGAAAAGACTGAATTACCCTTGTGAGCCGCGATAAATTTCTGTAGACCCTTAAGGGGTCTAGGTCCACCACGTGGCAATCTCTGATTCGCCGGAATTTGCTGAGCTGGCGGTCCACGCCTGGATCGTGGACCGGCTGATGGCTTCAACGGCTGAGTCGGCTTGATGGCTCGGCTTGGCTTGGTGGCTCGGCTTGCGGAGCCGGCTGAGCCGTTTTCTTTTTTATTTAATTTTTATTTATTTTATATTTTTAAAAATTCATATCTTTTTCATTTTAGCTCCGTTTTACTTGAAATTTATTTCGTTGTGATCAAAAAAATGAGCTCTTTCTATTGATAATAAAATTTTATTTTTTAATTTTTATTAATTTTTATTATTTTTTAATTAATTTTTTAATTAATAAAAATATGAATTTTTCAAAAATTATATATAAATTGATTATTAATTCTTAAAAATTAATATCAATTAATTGATAAATTAATACTTTTATTGGTGAATTTATGATGCTTATCACACCCCCCAACTTAAGCTTTGCTCGTCCTCGAGTAAAGAAAGAATTTAGTTTTAAATACCTTTTAACTTTAGAGTTTCGAATTTTACCTAAGCAATTTTCAAAATGGCCATTGATATTCAGTAGAGCTTAAATGAGATATATCATTGGGGTATTAATACTTATCAATAGAAAAATTAAGTAAAGAACATTAAATTTTTCAGAACTTTTTCTAAATTATTCCACTTTTATCTCTGATTTGTCTAAACTTTCATATAGGCAGGTGTATTGCTACTTCCATCCTTCATTTATTAATTTTTATTTTCACATTGCCCACTTTTTGATGCGAATATCATTGCTTACTTAGGCAACGGGACCCGGTTACTCGGTGGGAAACCAATTTTTTTTCTTTTTTTTTTTTTTTTTTTTTTTTTTTTTTTTTAACGTTGTACCACTATTGAGTGTCTTAACTCCTTAAGCTTTCTATTTGATCCATGTAGCGAGTCTTGGGCCAATGACTCCCAAACCAGTTGGCTTTAGGGCACTAGGTATAGAATACCCCTCGGGCTTACTAGCTCGAATCAAATAGGCTACGAGTTAAGACTAGCTTTACAACGAGCTTCTTTGCCCTTCCCACCTTTTGACGCGAAACTCAATGCTTGCTTAGGCAAAGAGGCCCGGTTACTCAGTGAGAAGTACTTGGAAACTATTTTATTAAAATAAATTTTTATATGAAGAAATGTATAGTTACCCTACACAAGCCTATAAAAAGTAGACTTTTCTTTGATGCTAGTAAAAATAATTAGAAATGCTCCAAGAAAAAAATTTTTTTATGTTCTGGACTTAACTCTTTATTGAATTTTCTTAATACTTGATTCCTCAATATCTCACAGATTCTCTGATCTGTGTATCAATTTTCTTTTAAAAATGCTTAGTTTTATTCGATTCTTAAGCATAATCAAGTATCTAAATACTAAATACTAACTTTTTCGAGGACTTAAAATTTTAAAATTTTTATTTTTCCCTCTCCCCCCAACTTAATCGACATTGTCCTCAATGGAGAAGAAAAAATAAAGGATGTAATAAATAAAATAAAATGTAATAAGAATACACCTATATTTTATATTATTTATTTATTTATTTATTTATTTTTTTATTTTTTTGGTCCAGCACATGCCTTTGACAAATTTGAGCTCTCCCTCCAACTTATTCAAATTATCCTAAAAAGAAAATAAATAAAAAGATAAATTAGATAAAAACTAAATATTGGGTTGCCTCCCAACAAGCGCTAAGTTTACCGTCTTCAGCCAGACACAATGTAGCTCACTATCCTGTGTCGAATATTGGATTGACAAATTCCAATGGTTTTGGATTGCCAATCTCAGAAAGTTGATGTTGATTTTTAATCCCATTATTGATATATTCTTACTGTTAATTTTTAGGGATATAATTTATGATTCCATTCTCAGACCCATGTTTATTAAGAATTACTCCTATTTGTTCTTCTAAAATGCTCATGAATGGAGTTTTAGGAGTTAAGTTTGATTCAATGGGTGCTGGAATGGTGACTAAAGGCGGTTTTAATTCTGGAGGTAAATTAATGTGATCCTGCTTAAACAACTCCATTGACATTTCATTACATGCCTTTTGATTTTTATAAGAAGAACCAGCTTCTAGGGTTGAAGGGAATAGGACATTAGGTTTATAAGTCTCGGGTAAATCATCTATTCTCTTTTTCCCTTATTTCTATCTCATTTAAACTGGAACTAGCATCAGTACTAATTCCTGGCTTGGGTTCTTCTATGTGGTTAGTCTCAGTACTAACCAGTTCCTCTAAATTTTTCATTTTGGCTAGCATCAGTACTAGCCTCTCTCACCTGGTCTTGGTATGGGTCCATAAGAATCCTATAGCTTTTAAGTTCAGGAATTACTTTGGTATTCTCAAATTGGGGATTCTTAGATGAAACATTAGATTGATAATTTAATCCAGGTGGTTGGTGGTCATTAGGTGGGTTATTTGAAATTGGTAGGTTCGGTAGTTGATCTAGTTCTCTCCTCATGTTAGACTCAACTAATTGTCCTATTTGAGCTTCTAGTCTGGCGATAGATTGCTGTTGAGTTAGAATTAATTGTTGAAGTTGGTTAAATCTATCATCAGCTAGATTGGTCTGTTGAGGAGGTGGGTATGAAGGCTGATTATAATATGATGGCTGGTTAAACTGACTAGGCTGACCATTATTATAGGCATAATTTTGATAATTTTGCTCAAGTGAAATTTGGGTCTGAGCCTGAGTCTGTTGGGATGTCCAAGAAAAATTAAAGTTACTCCAATCTGAATTATATGAATTTGAAAATGGGTCATTAATCAATTTGGAGTATCCTTGAGTAGCTTGAACTTGTTCTTGGATAAAATATGGAAACTGTGCAGTCATAGGATATTCACTTACATGATGGGTTGGACTAGCACAGATTGAATAATTCTCCTGATAATTAGAAGATTGTTGACCTAGGGTTAGGAGTTGATCTATTTTCTGATCAAGAAGGTCAACTTTATCTAATTTTTGGACTATTAGATTTCATATTAGCCATTTGATTATTATGTTTAATGTGAATCAACCATTCAATTAAGTTCAACTAAATCAGAAAAAGCGATTTCCTACCATGCATGTATTAGTGTAACCCTAATGTATGGTTTAAAAATTTTTAGAATTTTTTTTTATTTTATTATTATTATTATTATTTTATTATATTAAAAATTAATTTTTTTTAATTATTTTTATTTATTAATTTTAATTTAATTTAATTTAATTTAATTTAATTTAATTATTAATTTTTAGTTAGTTTAATTTTTATTTTATTTTATTTTTATTTTATTTTTAGAGGAGTAAGGAGAAGAAAGAAAGAAGAGTTCTAAAGAAGAGGTCCTAAGGAGTCCTAGAATTAAGAAGAAAGAGAAGAATTAGGTTTAATTAGGTTTGATGTTGGTTAGCAATCAAGTTGGTCAATCAATCCTGACTAAGGGTTATCCTAGATCTAGACAGCTCCTAACTGCCAAGGTCACCTTCAAGCCCTCCAAGTGTAGGATTAGCCAATCAACTGGCCAGGTAAGTGTAAGGTTGGTGGGAGTCCCCCCGTTGCTTGCCTTAGACACCAATTGTGCTTGGCCAGGTAAGCGAACGGAACCAATTAGAAACCACCTTCCTTCGGGGCCCAATCGTCCCTGAACCACTTTCCTAGACACCAGTCAAATTGACTTATCCTAACCCGGTTCAACTCTTAGGATTCCTTGTCCTATTGAGCTCGAGTTCCTAGGGTTGATGTCTAATTGATTTTAAAATTAAAGGCTTAGGTCAATGCAGGATGCTGGTTGGTTGTTTGTGGGCTAAGGAAGGGTGATCAAATCCCCACCTTATCTTGTTTAATTGGGTTGTGCCCTTAATTTGATTTAATATGAATATGCACGAAAAAAAAAAAAATTCAATCAAAGGGTTTTATGCAATTTAAACTAGATGCATGCAACTAATTAAATTCTGAAAGGCTTACCTTGCCTCCAGCAATCACCAATCACCAAAAAAAATAAAAATAAAAATAAAAATAAAACTAATATGATGCATGCTCTAAACAGTTAGGATTTCTAATCTTATCATGAGGCTTTTAATTAGGTTTAAATGAATATTTTTTTAAATTAATTTAAAAATAAAATAAATAAATAAAAAATAAAAAGAAAAGAGGAACTAGGGTTAGGATTGATCTCACCAGGCAAAACTTCTGATTCTTTTTGTTCTTTTTTTTTTTCCTGCAAAATAAATAAAAAAAATTAGCAAAAAATAAAAATTTTATTTATAATTTATTTATAGAAAAATCAAAGAGATCAAAAAATTTAATATCCGTGCCTTCCCCGGCAACGGCGCCAAAAACTTGATAGGAACGCGATGCTGTCGTTAAGACACCGTGTTTATCAGTTTAATCCGACTTCTTAAAATTCATTGAAAATACGTAGATAGTAGTGAGTCGGGTCGAATCCACAGGGAAGGTAGTATTTTAGATTTGAAATCTTTGATTTTTGAAAAGAAAAAAAGAAAAGATTTGAGTTTTCAGAATCAAAAGTGAAGTCGGAAAATTAAAAATAAAAATTAAAAGATGCAGAAATTTAAACTTGGTACTAAGATCTACTAGTTAGATCTTAGCATCTACTTGCAATAAAATAAAAATAATAATTAAAGTGCAGAAATTAAATTACAATAAAAATAAAAAGCAAGAAATTAAAATGCAAAAATAAAATTTTTATTAATTAAAATTTTAGAATTTAAATACATAAAATTTAAAAAAAAAGAATAAAATAGCCTGATCTCTGATCTTGGATCGGCATTGGCAGAAAGATGGTGTAGAAGCTCTGGCTCTTCTTCTCGGCACCCGTTGCTTCGAAGCAGCCTTTAACCCATAGCCTGGCTTCGCCCTGTACCAAAGCTTCACCTTGATCGGAGATATTGATTTCTGATGGCCTGGGGTCCTTTTTATAGAGCTAGGAGGGCTGGATATTTTTTCTAAAGGCAATATGGGACTAATAGCCTTTGTAATCATCAAAATACAAATAAATTCGGATGATAAAATTTGAATCAAAATAGCTCAGATATGACTCTGGTAAATCTGATAAAATCCAGCCGTTCAAACAGGAATCCAACGGTCCAAAAATCATCAAAATCGGATGCAGATAAGCTCAGATCGGGTCGGATTAAATTCTGGCCGCCGTTGGATCGCGCTTGATCGAGGAAATTCTGGCCGCAAATCACGTGCTTCGGGAGTCTTGATCGCCGCCGGCAGCGTTCTGGACCGTCGGATCATCGCCTGGATCGAGCGCTGCCGTCCGATGGTGATCCGCGTGAAATCGTTTGCAATCTGAAAAAAATCGGAAGCAACCACAGCCGTCCGATCTGACCGCAAACAACCACCATCCGTCCGATCGCGCAATTACTATTCCCATGGACCGCGTGGACCGGCCGCACCGCACACCGCAACCAATCAGCGCCTTGTTGTCGATAGACGAAAAGACCAAATTACCCTTGTGAGCCGCGATAAATTTTCTGTAGACCCTTAAGGGGTCTAGGTCCACCACGTGGCAATCTCTGATTCGCCGGAATTTGCTGAGCTGGCGGTCCACGCCTGGATCGTGGACCGGACTGATGGCTTTTTTGGGTTTGAGTCGGCTAGCTTGATGGTTTGGCACGGCTTGGTTGGCTTGGCTCGGCACGTTTGGACGCTCGGCTGCTGCGGAGCCGGCTTGAGCCGTTTGAGCCTTTTTATTTTTTTCATTAAATTTATTTTATTTCTTTAAAAATTCATATCTTTTTTGTTTTAGCTCCATTTTGCTCCAAACTTATTTCGTTATGATCAAAAAAATGAGCTCTTTCCATTGATTATAAAATTTTATTTTTTAATTTTTATTATTTTTTATTAATTAATTTTTTAATTAATAAAAATATGAATTTCTCAAAAATTATATATAAATTGATTAATAATTTTTAAAAATTAATATAAATTAATTAATAAATTAATATTTTTATTGGTGAATTTATGATGCTTATCAATGAGTGCGAGATAACCTCATCAATACCATATCTGACATATCTCCTAATAGTATGGTGGAGCTTGTGCAAAGTCACTCCCACTGGTACATCTCTGTCTGATATCTATGGCTGCTTCTGCACATCTGTTTGAACTACCGACCCTCTATGCTGATTTTCAATCTAAGATAATACTTTTCTGCTGAGCTCCACCTCAATAGGAACACCTCTGTAAGTGGATGTAACCTACATGTCATCATTCTTTGATTGGCCACCGCTATTTATCTTTGCTTTTCCAGTTTCATCTATCCCAGGCCTCTTCAAGATGCTCTTCTCATCAAAGATAACGTTCCTATTGATCACTGACTTCTGTGCCTAAGAGTCCCACAGTAGGTACCCCTTGACTTCTTGTGGATACCCTATGAATGTCATCTTTTGAGATTTCGGATTCAATTTGCTCCTCTCGATTGCCTTCACATGTGCATAGACTGTGCAACCGAAGACTTTCAGGTGGCCAAGCTCCACCTTCTTTCCACTCTAGATCTCTTCTGGAATACCTCCATTCAGCTTATAATGAGGGAACTTGTTCACAAGAAAATAAGAAAAAATTATAGCATCACCCGAAAAGAACTTTGGAAGTGATGTTTGCAGCCTCAAACTCTATGCCTTCTCGATCAATGTTCAGTTCATCCTCTCTGTGACACCATTCTGCTGGAGAGTCATTCTCACCGTGTAATGGCATTTGATGCCATTTTCCTCATAGTATCTCCTGAACTCTAGGCTAGTATATTTTTCTTCATTGTTTGACCTCAGATACTTTACCTATCTCCCTGACTCCTTCCCTAATTCAACTCTCTAGGATCTGAACTGGGCAAACACCTTTGATTTTTTCTCTAATAAGATAAACCCATACTTTCCTTGAGAAATCATTAATGAAAGTAACAAAATATTTTGCCCCACCTCTAGCTAATACAGGAACTGGTTCCTACACATCCGAGTGCACCAAATCTAGCACTCCCTCGCTGCGTTTGATACTTCTGGCAAACTTTACCCTATGCTGTTTGCCAAAGATACACGGCTCATAAAGATCTATGCCCTCCTTCTTCAGGGCTTGGATCATACTTCTTCTGCTTAGTTCTGTGAACCCATGGTCACTCACATGATCCATCCAATAGTGCTACAGCTGATATAAAATCTGCTCCTCCTGTGTCGCTGCTAGCACCTCTGCACTATCATTTACCACTGAGCCTTCCATTCTATAAAGATTGTTGCTCAGTCTTCTATCCTCATCACCACCAAAGCTCCCTTAGAAATTTTCAGACATCCACTCCCAGCTTGGCTACTAAAAGCATAACCTTACTCCTTCAAGTACCTCAAAGAAATCAAATTCTTTTTCAACTTCGGTACATGCCTGACATTTGATAATGTATGAATGATCCCATCGTACATCCTCATTCTGATAGAGCCAATTTCATCTACTTTGCATGGGTGATCATCTCCAAGGCTGACACTTCCACCATCGACCTTCTGGTGGGTAGCAAACCACTCTCGATGAGAAGTATAGTGGTGTGACTAAGCTGAATCTAATATCCACATAGTATCATATTCTATGGATCCATCTGATACAACTAGCAGATCTTCTTTACTACTCACAAAAGCTGTATCATCTTTCTTACCGATCTTTTCTTTTTCTAATCTCAAAAGGGGACAATCTCTCCTCAGATGTCCAGGCTGATGACATTTATAACATTTTAATGTCATCTTCCTCGAATCGTGAGACTTTGATCTACCCTTGAATTTTTCTCTTGTCTTCTCCTTTGATCTTTCCTATCTTTCTTTCACAGCCAAGATCTTAGACTTAGGGTCTTTCTTACAGATCTTCTCCCTTTGCTCATTTGATTTGAGCACACCAACAATATCTTCATAGTTTAGGGTCTTCTTCCCATAAACTAGAGTTGTTATGAGACCATCATACGAACCTAGGAGAGAACATAATAGTAGCAATGCTCGATCCTCCTTGTCGATCTTCAGATCCAAACCCATCACCTCAGAACACACCTGATTGAACCTTTGGATATGTGCAACAAGATCTCCGCCTTCGGGCATCCTCAGACCATATAGCTATTTCTTCAATCATAGCTTGTTTGTCATATTCTTCCCCATATATGTGTTCTCTAATCTCTCCCAAAGCTCCTTTGCCATAGTCTCTGTGCAAACCTCGGGTAAAATCTGATAGGCCAAGCATATTTGGATTGTGCTAAAAGCAATTTTCTCCAGCTCTTTTCAATCCTCAGCACTGATCTTTTTCGGCCTTTCTTTTATCAAGATCTTGTAGATCCTCTGCTAAACCAACAAGTCCTTTACTCTTTGCTGTCATAAGGTGAAGTTTTTCTTATTGTCGAACTTCTTAAAATCCACCTTGAATCCATTTGATCCCATGACTTCAAACAAGTCAAGAACAGATTCCTAACATCCTTTACGATCACACATCAGTAAAACTACTTTTCATAGAAGATCTAACTAGCCCTAGGTCCTCTTTCTAAACTTCAGTATCACCATTCCTCCATGTAAACAATCTCCATCTCAATCTAGAGACAACCACGAAGCAAACTAGAAGTTTTAGGATAAAATCTGGTGCAACAGATCCTGGATGTAGTAAATCCTAGGTATCTTTCTTCCTTCCATGCAACACCGCTCTGATACCAAATATTGGGAAATGCACTCTTTCCACATGGATCGATGTGGCCGTCGGTGATTAGTCAAGCAATCAAGAAAGTACTTCTTAGAGATCTCTGCAAAAGCATGATCAAATAAATCAAGAAATAGAGAAGAAGAGAAGAAGAGATTTTCAAGAGAAAAGAGCTTTTATTTAGTATATTTCAGCACCTCTACAATCTTAATCTATTTTTAGTATATATATTTTGTAAAGGGTCAAGCTCAAGCTCATAGAAAAACTCTCTAAACCCAAACAATCCATGTACATAAAATAATAACCCACGAAAACTGAGCCAGCTAACCTACGACTAGGTCGACTCAGTCCCAGACTGAGCCGACCCGATTGTGTACCATACCAATAATCCAAAAATACTGCTCTCTATCTAAATTTTCCTCTGAGACCTAGCCGATCCAGTTTTGGACTGAGCCAACCTAGTTTCCAACTGAGCTGGCTCAGTCTCAAAGTGAGCTGACCTAATTTCTAAACTTTACTATTAAGACTGATTCTTCTTTCGGCTCGCTCTCGTCTTTTCATGACTTATCTTCTAATATTTCTAAGACTTGGGAGTGCCACTTTTGAGCTCACAGGTCCTTCATAGAAAACTCTTTCAATAACTACATTTTGATCATGGTCAACATGGGAATATCATTCCCAATTAGGAGGATGTCATTCATGTATAGTACGAGGAAGATAATAATGCTCCCACTAATCTTTTTGAAAACATAGGGCTCCTCATTTCTTATGAAACCAAATGATTTGATCACATCATTAAAACAAGTATTTCAGCTTTGAGATATTTGCTTGAGTCTATAAATGGACCTTTGCAACTTGCGCACTTTATGATCACTATCACTGGATATGAAACTAAGAGGCTATTCCATATAGATATCTTCCTCAAGATATCCATTTGGGAATGCCATTTTCATGTCCATCTACCATATTTTATTATCAAAATAGACTGCAATAGCAAGCAATGTGTGGATGAATTTTAGTATGGCTACTGGCAAAAAGATGTCCTAATAGTCAATGCCTTCACACTGACTATATCCTTTCATTACAAGCCTAGTCTTGAATGTTTCTACATTTCCATCAACACCGATCTTTCTCTTGAAGATCCATTTACACCCAATAGGTATAATATCTTTAGGTGGATCTACCAAGGCCCAGACTTGGTTCAAGTGCATCAAGTCAATTTCTGATCTCATTGCCTCCAACCATTTCTCGAAGTCGATATCTGATATCGCCTCATCATAGGTCTTGGGATTATCATCATGAATCCTATTTTCTATGAGGAACATTTTTTCTACATCCTCTTGAATAGCATCCTTGTATCTTTTAGGAGGACGAAAAATCCTACTTGATCTATGAGGTGGTGGAGGTAGTGTTTGAACTGGCTCTAACTGATTGGGTTCTTTAGGTTCCTTAGCTCATTGCTCATCAAAGACTTTCTCCTCGAGCCTAATCTATTTTTTGATGCCACCATCTTAAATAAATAATCTTTTAAGAAAAATGGCATATTGACTCACTATCATATTATGGTCTTCCAGAAGATAGAAATAGTATTCTAATGACTCCTTAGGATATCCAACGAATCGAGCTCTAAAAGATCTTATCCGCCTGTTATCTTTTGACATGGATTGGACAACCCCAAATTCTGAGGTGACTCAAATTTGATTTTTTATCATGTCATATCTCATACGATGTGGTAGAAAAGATTTTAGAGAAAATCTTATTCAGTAGGTATATTGCTGTCATTAAACTATATCCCCAAAAAAACTCAGGGAGGTCCATGATACTTATCATGGATCAAACCATATTTAATAGGATTCGATTTCTCCATTCTAAAATACCGTTGAGTTGAGTCATTACAGGTGGAGTTCATTAAGAGATTATGCCATTATCCTTGAGATAGTTTAGTAATTTCTGACTAAAGTATTCACCTCTTTAATCTGATCGAAGAATCTTAATGGGCTTTTTAGTTTGCTTTTCTATTTTATGTTTGAATTTTTTAAAATTTTTAGAAGCTTTAGACTTATGTCACATCAAGTACACATACCCATACCGAGATAGATTATCGATAAAGATAATAAAGTAGACGTAATTGCCTCTGATCGATACATCAAATGGACCATACACATCTGTATGTACTAGGATAAGTAGATTCGTGGCCCTTTCCTCATGTCCTACAAATGGGAGCTTGGTCATTTTGCCTTGAAAGCATGATTTATAAATTGGATATGACTTAAAAGTCAACAAACTCGTAAGTTCGAATTTTTTCAATTTGTTAATCCTATCTTTCACTATATGATCTAGCCTAAGGTGCCATAGATATCTATCATTTAGACTATGCCTAGGTTGTTTAGATCCTACCATATTCACATTTTTCCTTGATATTTAACACAGATACATCAACATGCAACTGATAGAATCGTTAATCAGGAAACCGCTTGCAATTTTATTTTTTTCAAAAAAAATAGTATAATGATCTTTAAGAAAGCTAATTACATAACCTTCCTATGCTAAATAAGAAATAAAAATCAAATTACTGCTTGCTATAGGCGCAAAATAACAGTCTCTAAGAATTAAATCTAATCCTGATGGTAATCACAGAGGATAGATTTCCATGGCCACAGTAGCAACTCTTGCTCCATTTTTGATATGCAAGATCATCTCACTATCCCTCAGCCTCCTACTATCCTCAAGATCCTGCATGAAAGTACATAAGTGAGTACTAAAATTAGAGTCAAGCATCCAACTGGATGCAAAAAAAATCATAAGATTAGATTTAATAACAAGCATACCTCCAGAAGGACCTGCCTTTTTCTTGTTCTTCAAGCTGGCCAAGTATAAAGGATAGTTTCGCTTCCAATGGCCGTCAGTATTATAATGAAAATATTTTTTTCTTGTCAGCAGCCTTCTTCTTTGATTCTTCCTTCTTCTTCTTTCCATCTTCTACCTTCTGCTTCTTTGTAGATTTTTTCTTCTTTCTAAAAGACTTTTCTTTGGAGGAAGTCTGCTCCACAGTGAGTACTAAGCCCTTCGAACCTTTCAGAGTGTTGGTGCAGAATCTGGTTGACACTAGATCAAGCTAAAGTCGAGGAAGAAGAGGTCACTGCCGGTAACCTACAAAATAAAGTCCCATCCAGAGTCGGTGGTGGTGGCTCTGGTAGGATCTTTTGATGATCAAGTCAGCTCTTCTAGCTAATAGAAATAGAGTGCTCAGAAGAGAATTCAGTAGAGTTTTAGAAAGAAGAAGAAAGCTTAGAAAAAATGTATCTAGAGAGTCCCCTTTTATAGACGAAGCCTGTAGTAGATTGATAGTGATAGCCATAATCATTTGATAGCGGGCCACTTGGGGCCACGTTGAATTTGTTACGGAGAGAGAGGTATCGCCTATAGCAGGCTGATAGTGACAGCCACAGATAATGATAGTCGTAACCATCTGATAGTGGGCTACTCGGGTACACGTTAAGTTTGTTATGGAGAGAGGTGTCCGTCATCGTGATGTGCCCATTCATTGAGATTTAATAGTTGAAGTTCAAAGGAAGCAGGCATTAGTTGGTGAAGAGTTTTGACATACATCAATTTTAGAGAAGTTTGGACTCCTAAAGAAAATACAGCTAGAGGGGATTATCCGGGAGAAATGCTAGTTGAAATTTGAAAGTAATCCATTGGAGGAATCTGGATGGAGTTCGACTGATGAAGAAGTCCAAAAGAAGTCTGACTGATGGAGAAGTTCAATCAAAGAAGAAGTCTGACTGATGGAGAAGTTTGATTGAAAAAGAAGTTCAGAAGGAGTCCGACTGATAGAGAAGTTCAATCAAAGGAGAAGTTTGGGAGGAGTTCGACTGATGGAGAAGTCTAGAAGGAGTCTGACCGATGGAGAAATCTAACTGAAGGAGAAGTTTGGGAGGGGTTTGACCATTGAAGGAGTTTGGCTGTTGAAGGAGACCAAAAGGAGTTCAATCGCTGGAGGAGTCCGGAAGGGGTTCGGCCACTGGAGGAATTCGACTGCTGAAGGAGTCCAGGAGGGGTTCGACTGCTAGAGGAAGAATTTTCGATCAAAGCTCTTCCATGATTACTAGTTACATTAGGCTAAGCATTAGACTGGACTTCGATGGAAGTAGGATTTATCCCCAATACTAGTCCCCCTACTTTCGAGATCGAAATTCGAAGAAAGTATAAAAAAGATGACTGCCGAAGTTCTTTTCTGGCTCTACACCCATTGAGGTTGAAACTCAAGGGAGATCTTATTTTCGATCGAGATTAAAGGAGATCTTATCTCCTATTGAGGTTGAAGCTTGGAGGAGATCTTATCTCCGACCAAGGTTGAAGGAGATCTTATCTCCTATTGAGGTTGAAGCTTAGGAAAGAGTTCTAATCCTGAGTTCAAAATTTGAAGGGAGGAAGTAAAAAAGGCGACAGCCTAAGTTCGATCCCAGGTTCCCGCACTTGTTGTTTGTTGTGGATGCCGAGCTCGTTGTGGATGTCGAACCTGTTGTGGACGTCGAACTAGGATCTCTCTTGCAAATTAGGATAAGATTCTGCCTTTCACATTTGACGTAGTCAGGTTGTCATGGAAAAGTATGTGTTAGGATTCTCTATCGAGCTTCTTTCTTCTCCACATCTTTGGCCTATGAGGTTCTAACTTTTACTCATGCTAGGATGAGGTTCTCCTCCCATTCCTAACAGACTGTAGGGGCACATTAGGACCATTGTTGGAGCCTCTCCTCTCACCTCGTATAAAATGAACGTGGCCTTCGACTTTGCTTACATTAGGATGAGGTTCTCTTCCTATTCCTAATGGGCTATAGGGGCACATTAGGGCTATTGTCGGGGGTCTCTCCTCTCACCTCATCTAAAATAAACGAGGCCTTCAACTTTGCTCATGTTAGGATGAGGTTCTCCTCCTATTCCAAATGGACTGTAGGGGCACATTAGGGCCATTGTCGGAGCCTCTCTTCTCACCTCCTCTAAAATGAATGAGGCCTTCAACCTTGCTCATGTTAGAATGAGGTTCTCCTCCTATTCCTAACGGGCTGTAGGGGCACATAAGGGCCATTGTCAGGATCTCTCTCCTCATCTCGTCTATAATGAATGAGGCCTTTAACTTTGCTCACATAAGGATGAGATTCTCCTATTCCTAACGGGTTGTAGAGGTATATTAGGGCCGTTGTCAAGCTCTTCACCAACCAACGCCTGCTTTCTTCGAACTTCGACTATTAAATCTCAACAAATGGGCACATCACGATGATGGACACCTCTCTCCATATCAAACTCCATGTGGCTCTGAGTGGCCCACTACCAAATGGTTACGGCTATCACTATCTATGGCTGTCACTATCAGTCTGCTATAGATGACACCTCTCTCTTCGTAACAAACCTCATGCGGCTCCGAGTGGCCCACTATCAGACGGTTATGGCTGTCACTATCAGTCTGCTACAGGCTTCATTTATAAAAAAGGATCTCTAGATATATTTTCTTTAAGCTTTCTTCTCCTTTTCAAAACTTTACTGAATTCTTTCTTGATCGTCGGAGGGTCCTATCGAAGCCACCACCACCGACTCCGAATGAAATTTTTTTTTGTAGATCACCAATGGCGACCTCTTCTTTCTCAACTCCAGCTCAATCTGGCATCAACCAGATTCTGCACCAATAGGATTGGCGCTAGAGAAAGAGCCCTCTGTTCCTATGGTATCTTGTTCTTAAAAAAGTGCTCAATCGACCCTGTGGATCTTCTTCTTCAAGGTTCATCTCCATCCTCTCCCTCAATCTCAAGAAATATCTCCAAAGAAGGCGACTACCCAGAGATCTACCATTTCTACCATCAGATCTGAGTTAGATCCATCCATTTTTGCTCCATCGCTGGTGCTTCAATCTTTTCCTCCATCGATAGCCATGGTAGATTCGGAACAGTTTAACCTACTGATGCAGTGGGTTCAGGGCCTCACCGAAATGGTGCAGATCATGCAGCAACCTCTGGTGGTGGTTCCACCTAGAAACCCACCATCGGAATGTCAGAAATTGGTCCCAGGGAGGTGCACTTGGGCTAGCATACCCATCGCCCTTAGGAAGAAAAAATAGAGAGTAGAGGATCTTTGTTTGGATCATGATTCTTCTTCAAAAGAGACCTTCCCCATCTACAGTCGAAAGCCTTCCAAGATCTAAGATCAAGATGATGTCCTTGATAAAAAACTATAGGAGATGGATTGATGGATTGAAAAACTCCGCCACGTCGTTCCGGCTCACCATGACGATGTCTGCACTGATCCCCCTTTCTCTTCTTGAATTATGTAAGAGCCTATTCTGAAGAACTTCAAGCTTCCTCAATTTGAAAGCTACGATGGAACCTCTAATCTGGTCAATCATCTGAAGGCCTTCCAGACCATGATGCTGCTCCATGGTGCACCAGACGCTATCTTAAGCCGAGCTTTCTCATCTACCTTAAAGGGAGTAGCAAGAAGTTGGTACTCGATGTTGAAGCTAGGTACGATCTTCTCTTTTGAGCAAATGAGCCATCAGTTTGTGCCTCATTTTGTTAGCAGCCGACGTTCCCACTGAGGTTCAGATTTTCTGATGAATATCAAGTAGAAGAAGGAAAAATCTATCTGGACTTATGTCATCCGATTTAATACTACTGCATTAGAGGTCCAAAACCTGAACCCGTCCATTGCAATGGCCACACTCAAGGGCAACCTTTAGAAGAATGATTTGTTGTTCTTCCTGGAGAAGAAGTACCCTAGAAACTTTGCTGATCTACTAGCTCAAGCTGAAGGATATGCCCGAGAGGAAGAAGCCTTCAATTTGAAGGATGAGGAGGCCGTAGGAGAGTGGCAAACGGGCAAGTCTAATAAATCCGCAGCTGATGGAGGGCCGAATAAAGTTCGACCGTACTCACGGACTCCCTCTGAGCATAAGCGAGCCCGAGCTCCTTCTCACGCTTGTCATCAAAGAATCTCCGATAGAAGGGCATGAAGAAGTTCTCCCTCTAGAAGGTTTTATAACTACACCCCCCTCGATGCTCTAAAAATGCAAGTATTGATGGAGATCAAAGAGCAACTGCCTAGGCCTGAAAGTATGCGCACTTACCCTGGCAAGCATAATCCCAGCAAATACTGCCTTTACCATCATGACCATGGCCATGATACCGAAGAATGCATTCAACTCCAAGACAAGATCGAGGAGCTTATCAGGAGAGGTCGGCTGGGTCAATTTCTTAGATGCCAACCTAAAGTAAGAGAAGATCAACCAAGGGCGCTATCGCAGCCAGAATCACTAATGAGGGAGGAACAATAAGGAGATCGGCTGCCTCTCGACATCATCAACACTATCCCTAGGGGACTTAGTACTTCGGTGAGCCACCATCTCTCAGCCTCAAAGCTAGGGAAAGCTTATCCCAAATTGAAAGGCCCGTATGAAATAGAGAAGATCGTCTGGTCAGAAACTTATCACCTAAAAGAGCTCAGAGGAACAATGCTCCCATGATCTTAAAATTTAGAAAATCTGGGAATGTACTGTCAGTAATTTTCCTTCAATAAAACTTCTCTATTTCAATATTATTATTTTTTGGTGCAAAAACTATGTGATGATAGGAAAGAAATAATCAAAAATGGCCACGTTAGGAACAGAAGGAGAACATCGTCCTAACATGAGCAAGTCGAAGACCTCTAATTATTTAAGATAGGAGGAGGAGAGAGGTCCATTCAATAGTTCATCTGTGCCCCTAGTGCCATATTAGGAACAGGAGGAGAACCTCATCCTAACATGAGCAAGTCGAAGGCCTTATTCATTTTAGATGAGATGAGGGAAGAGGTTCTGACAACGGTCCTTATATGCTCCTACAGCCCGTTAGGAACAGGAGGAGAACCTCATCCTAATATGAGCAAAGTCGAAGGCCTTGTTCATTTTAGATAAGATGAGGGGAGAGGCCCTAACAACGGCCCTTTATGTGCCCCTACAGCCCATTAGGAACAGGAGGAGAACCTCATCCTAACATGAGCAAAGTCGAAGGTCTCGTTCACTTTAGATAAGATGAGGGGAGAGGCCCTGATAATGACCCTTAATGTGTCCCTATAGCCCGTTAGGAATAGGAGAAGAATCTCATCCTAACGTGAGCAAAGTTGAAGGCCTCATTCATTTTAGACGAGATGAGGGGAGAGGCCCTGACAATGGCCCTTATGTGCACTTACAGCCCATTAGGAACAGGAGAAGAACCTCATCCTAACGTAAGCAAAGTCAAAGGCCTCGTTCATTTTAGATGAGGTGAGAAGAGAAGCTCTAACAATGGCCCTAATATGCCTCTACAGTCCATTAGGAACAGTAGGAGAACCTTATCCTAATGTGAGCAAAGTTGAAGGTCTCATTCATTTTAGACGAGATGAGAGAAGAGGCTCCGATAATGGTCTTAATATGCCCCTATAGCCCATTAGGAACATAAGGAGAACCTCATCCTAACATGAGCAAAGTTGAAGACCTCATTAATTTTAGACGAGATGAGAGGAAAGACCCCGACAATGGCCCTAATGTGCCCCTACAATCTGTTAGGCATGGGAGGAGAACCTCGTCCTAACATAAGCAAAAGTCAAAACCTCGTAGGCCAAAGATGTGGAGAAGGAAGAAGCCCGGTGGAGAATCCTAACACATGTTTTCCCACGACAACTTGACTATGTCAAATGCGAAAGATAGAACCTTATCTTAGTTTGCAAGTGACATCCTAGTTCGACATCCACAATAGGCCCGGCATCCACAACGAGCTCAGCATCTGCAACAAGCAACAAGCATGAGAACCCGATATCGGACTTCGACCATCGCCCTTTTTACTCCCTTTATATTTTGAATCTGGGATCGAAACTCTCCTCTGAGCTTCAATCTCAATAGGAGATAAGATCTCCTTCAACCTCGGCTGAAGATAAGATCTCTCCGGAGCTTCAATCTTAATAGGAGATAAGATCTCCTTCTACCTCGATCGGAGATAAGATCTCCTCCGAGCTTCAACCTCAATAGGAGATAAGATCTCCTTCAACCTCGATTGGAGATGAGATCTCCTCCGAGCTTCAACCTCAATGGATGCAAAGCCTAGAAAAGAACTTCAGTAGTCATCTTTTTTGTACTCCCTTCCTTTGAATTTCGAACTTGAAAGTAGGGGGACTAGTATTAGGGATAAACCCTGCTCCCATCGAAGTCCAGTCTAATACTTAGCCTAATGTAACTGGTAATCACGGAAGAGCTTCGATCTAGAATTCTTCCTCTAGTGGTCGAACCCCTCCCGAACTCCTTCAGCAGCCAAACTCCTCTAGCGGTTGAACCCCTCCCAGACTCCTTCAGCAGTCAAACTCCTCCAACGGTCAAACCCCTTTCGTACTCCTTCAGCAGTCAAACTCCTTCTGAACTCCTCCAGCAGTCGAACTTCTTCAGCAGCCGAACTCCTCCAGCGGCCGAACCCCTCTCAAACTTTTTCTTCAGTCAGGCTTCTCCATCAGTCAGACTTCTTCTAGACTTCTCCATCAGTTGAACTCCCAAACTTCTCCTTCAGTCGAACTTCTCTGTCAGTCGGACTCCTTCCAGACTTCTCCTTCTATTGAACTTCTCCATCAGTCAGACTCCTTCCGAACTTCTTCTTCGATCGAACTTCTCCATCAGTTGGACTCCTTCTGAACTTCTCCATCAGTCAAACTCCATTGGGATTTCTCTAGTAGATTACTTCCAAATTTTAGCTAGCATTCCTCTTGGATGATCTCCTCTAGCCGTATTCTCTTTAGGAGTCTAAACTCCTCTGAAATTGATGTATGTCAAAACTCTTCACCAACCAATGCCTGCTTCCTCCAAAGTTTGACTATTAAATCTCAACGAATGGGCACATCATGATGATGGATATCTCTCTCCATAACAAACTCCACGTGGCTCCGAGCAGCCCACTACCGAGTGGTTATGGCTGTCACTATCTATGGTTGTCACTATCAGCCTGCTATAAGTGATACCTCTCTCTCCATAATAAATTTCATGCGGCCCCGAGCGGCCCGCTATCGAATAGTTACGGCTGTCACTATCAGTCTGCTATAGGCTCCATCTATAAAAAGAGATCCTCTAGATATATTTTCTTTAAGCTCTCTTCTCCTTCCCAAAATTTTACTGAATTCTTTCTTGAGCACTCTATTTTTATTGGCCAGAAGAGCTGACTTGATCGTCGGAGGGTCCTGTCGGAGCCACCACCATCGACTCCGGACGAGACTTTATTTTGTAGGTCACCGACGATGACCTCTTCTTCCTCGACTCCAGCTCGATCCGATGTCAACTAGATTATACACCAACACATAGTAAGCTCAATAGCGACCAGCATATTCATTAGTTCAATCAAGGTATACTATAGTTTATGCATATGAAAGTTCATAATGAACTGACCATATGCATCTATCAATGAATGTAGGATCACATCAATCTATAAGTCCTTATCCATGATGACACCGAGCTTCTCAAGCTCCTCTAGATTCTTGATCATTATCAAACAATGATCTTGTACTGACTATCCATCATGCATTTAAGCCTTAAAAAGTCTTTAGAGAGTTGATATCGGGCTGTGCGACTCTACTCACCGTATAACTCTTATAGGTGAGCCAACATTTGGTGAGCAATCTTGATGTCCTCATGTTGGCGCTATAGCTTATCTGACATTAAGCCTAATATGTAGTATCTAGCCTTATTATCATCATCCATCCATTTCTCCAGAGATGCTTTGTATTCAGTGGTCGAATGGGCTAGTAAGGTGGGTGGGTCCTGGTCCAATACATAAGATAGCTTCTCGAAACCTAAAATAATTTTATAATTTCTGAGCCAATCCTTATAATTAGATCTAGTCAGTTTGTGGGTATTTATGATTTTGGCTAGTGGATTTGATGCAAATATTTTTCTGTAGAGAGTCAAAGTTTCTAGTTAGACTTTGTAATTAGACTTAACTAATTTATTTAAGAATTTTATTTTTAAATAAATTAGGCTTTCACTATTTTTTTGGATTTCTATATTTTCTTGGCAGAGATGCGAAAATCTTCACGATCAAAGATTTCTAGTGGATGGTGCGGTCCCATCGATTGGCTCACCACCCACCTAACAGTTATTGGTGATGTGTCAGTCAATGAGTGGACAACTCTTGTCCAATAATTCTCTAATCATGGTGCATCCAAATCTGATCTCTAATTCATGATGCTGACCATATCTAGAATATTGCTCCAATCCTTAGTTAAGTCAGACCCACTATTTGCATGAATTGAATTTCTGATTGGGTCCCTCACCATATCTAAAATATTGTGCCCAACCCATCCTCCAATCCATAGCATCCAATGCCTAATAGATATGGTTGTGTCTTTTCGGTGCAACTAAACCAATATAGTCAATCGAGAACAATCAACCTTGAGAAGGATCTGCATATCTACAATGGTGGAAGATCTATGACTTAATATTTTCTTAAAAAGATTTGATTTAGATCTCTTATACATGACTTGACTTAGTCATAACAATTATGACTAACCTAGTGGCATGGGTTAGCTCGAATCGTTAGCCACCTCAAACTAGAACTAGATCGATCCAAATGGCCAGGTAAGTAAAATCAGTGGAAGGGATATACCATTAACTTAACAAGAATGCATTCAGATTGAGTAGCTTTCAATTAAAAATTAGTCGATTATATCTACCAAACTTACCTTAAACACCAAATTATCGAACCAAAATCGAATAGGTTAGCCTACAATCCAGGCTCGAACTGCAAACCCAAATTAGGTTTTAACTTGATTGACCACATGTGACTATGAGTCAACCTTGATCCAGACTTAATCCTATTGGGCTGGTCAAATCTAAGCAGTCTTTATCCTTTCTAACCAACTCTTAATTTGGTTTGATCAACCGCTAGACCTAATTGAGCTACTCATATCCGAATCCAAATTTATGAAGGTGTCTTAGATCTAAAAATTCATAATTTTTAGATCTAATTGATTTCATAGACTTAATTCTTAATTAAGTATAGATTCATAAACAAAATATGCATAAAAAAATTTTATGATTTCAGGATCTAAGATTTTGCAGAAAAATAAGTTTTCAATTTTTGATTAAGCATAAACACACAGCACCCCTGCACGCCATAAGAGCACCCCATCGAAGGAAAAGAGAGGGCCTTTATACTCTTCTTACTCTTACGACCGGATGGCCAAGAAAAATTCCTTAATCAAAAATAATATTTATACTATAAAACTATTAGATCTATAACATATATCGCATATAAAATTACAGATCTAACTATGCATGCTTTGTATACATCTCATGTATCAAAATTAAACACTACATATACATGTTTTCAAATCTCAAATATCTGATATGACATCTAAAAAATAAAATTTTAATTGATCACATCATTAAAATTTTATTCTAGATAATTTATGGAATAATTCTATAACCTAGTCTAGACATTTATCAAATATATCCAATATATTAATAAAATTTTTAATCTACTAATTTTAGATTTGATCATATCTAATGTGACATCTCAAATCATTGATATAAGATTAAAATAAATTAAAAAAATTAAATCTAAAGAAGATTTGAAGAACTATAAATGCAGCTCTGATACCAGTTGAAGAAAAAATCTAGTTTTCCCCTGCAGGATCGATCTAATTTGATCAGATCTATAGCAAAAAATTTTCAAGATTTTTTTTATAAATCCTAATCAGATCTGAGAGTTCTCTAATTTGATACTAATAATCTAATATTAAAAATAAAAATTAATTAAAAATCTAAAATATTGAATGTTATCTTTTGGATAAACTATTTATCCTATCGATGATCTGACAGCACCCAAAGTTCTAGATCTAGCCACGCAAGTGCCTAGTCTCTACCAGAGTCCACTTAAACTAGTTTTGGGTGTCTTCTTCTTTTGAATCTGATCTCTAAAGATCAGATCTGGATCTAATCTGTAAATCCTTCAAAACAAAAGTTGAAGGCAGTGCGCTCGTCTTATGAACACCATCATTTCCTTGCCTGAATCCTTGCGCCAAGAGCCTTGGATCTTTCTTGCTATTTACACCCAACCTATTAGGCATGGAGAAGAGGAAGAGAGGTAGGAGAGGAGGGCATGGAACAAAGAGGGGGCGGCAGCAATTGGCGTGGAGCAAGGGAAAACTTAAGAAACCTAGGGTGCAGGAGTTCTTATAGAGAACCCTGCGCCATCCTAGAGTCCTAATTGATCAAACAATCAACTTGCTTGATAATTTCTGAAACTCCATGTTAAATACCTGATCCCATCAGATTTTTATCACCCAAAATAAGCCCATAAGTGTCACACAAAATAGATAGGGAGATAGGGAAGAAGTCAAGGTGCAAGGGACTCTAATCTTCCTAGAGTTTGATCTCTATCAAACTCCTTGACCTGCTCAAATTTGATTTTAACTAACTCAAAACCCTATCCATATGAAGTGCATGCCTAGGGTGGCTTGCACCCTCTCCTCTCTCATGAAATCACCTAGGGGCATGCACCCATAGAAATTCTCTAGGGAGCACATGCCCCCTGTCCTTTCTTTCCTGCATCTAGATCAACCTTTGACCCTCATCCTCAAACGATCAAGAAATTGACAGGTCTTGTGCTAAACCCATCTAATGGATTAGGATAATACTTTTCTAATCAAGACAAGCTCTAGTTAGACTAGAATAAATCTATAGAGGATTTTTGGATGAGCCAAATCTAATTTGATTCAGTCGAGACGAACCAAAATGATTACAGAAGGAGAATGTTAGGTTCAATTATGTATTAGCATGATTTCCTTGAACCTAATTGGATCCAATCCAAATCAATCAAATTGAAGTAGCTCAATTGATGATATCCAGACCCAAATCCTTATTTGTGTGATCAAGTTAGGTTCAGTTCCATATGGTAATAAGACATGCATAATCTCTATCATCAATATCATCGAAATACCTTTCGATGGATCAGAACTTTTTTGATTCATCCAATTAGAATGATCGATCATCAAGATCATTCTAATTGCTTCCAAAATTCATCAGTGATACCTAGCAGTATATGGTGGCAATCTATCAGAACTGAATGCGAACCTCTCAGTGTAGCTATCTATGTGATTGGGTTCTTCTATCATGAGTCCTGATAAGATTAGGGTTAAGGTAAACTCATCGAACCCAACATCTTGTCATATGATTGAATCATTCGATTTGAGTCCAATATAAAACTCTAATAGAAAATATTTTTCTATTATATCACACTACTATGGCCATGGGCTTAAGGACTCGATCTCATGATCATCATAAGACTACTCCTCCTCTACTGAGGTTGATAGATCCTATATTAGTGCGATTCAATTCCTACAATAAATATGTTGTAGCCAACATACATCTTAGGATTTTGAATCGCTTGGAGACCGAGTTATAGTGTAGTCAAACTACAGCACACTTAAGATAAACTGTCGGTGCATCTCAGATCAAAGAACCAGACACATCACTGTAGTATCGAGCTTAGTCATCAACGAGAAGGTAGACTCTCTTATGATTGCTCAAAGTGGTCATCCTCAGTGCTCTCGTTCTCTAATGAGTATCTGTACTCTTACATCAATATCTCCACATTATTGAATCAAGACTCATCTATCCTAAGAAAATGATCATACACCAACCTTCTAGATCGATTACCATCCTCATGATGATCCTACGATCGGAAGCAATTTATGAGTTAATTATGAAAATTCATGTCCTAAATTTTCAACTCTTGAAAATATGAATTGTCATGCCTATTAACTCAAAAGATGTATCACAAACACTTTACACACAATGTAATAAAAAATATTTCTCTATTAATTTTTATATAAAAATTATCAAAATATCCTTAAAAAGTGTATTACAAGTGTTAGCCAATCTAGCTTCTAGGACATTTATCTAACAACATTAACACCTGTAATTTGGTCTGGAGAGCCTGAGGTTAGAAAGAAATAGTGAAATTAATAAGTATCATAAATTCATCAATAAAAGCATTAATTTAATAATTAATTCATATTTATTTTTAAAAATTAATAATCAATTTATATATATATTTTGAGAAATAAATATTTTTATTAATTAAAAAAATTAATAAAAATAGTAAAAATAAAATATTATTATTAATAAAAAGAGCTTAATTTTTTGATCATAATGAAATAAGTTTGAGATAAAATAGAGTTAAAATAGATCCGATATGAATTTTTAAAGAAAAAAATAAAATAAAAAAGGAATCGGCTCAGCTGGCTCGCCCAGCAAGCCGGCGTGCCAAGCCAAGCCACCTTATTCGGCTCAGCCGACGCATTCCAGCTTAGCTGGCGCACCGCTGAAGCTGATATAGCCACAAAGCCAACCCGTTGGTCCATGATCTAGGTGTGGACCGCTAGCTCAGTAAAAGACACCCAATCACAGCATGCCACGTGGTGGACCTAGACGTTAAGAGGTTCACAAAAAATTCATCATGGCATACAGGGGCAAAATGATAATATCATAGGGCTTGCCGCATGCTGATTGGTTCGATCTTCAAATGCTCCCGATCTATGCAGTCCATAGCTACAAGAATTGTACCATCCTATGGTCCAGATTGATGTTGGTGAAGATCCAATGGTGGGGGTCATTTCTAGATTTGATTTGGTTTTCCCAGCTCTCCCTGATCATGATCCAATGGCCGACAGCACTCCAAACTTAGATCCAATGGCCCAAAAAGCTTTTGATGGCGATCCAACCTCCTAACGGTGATCTAACGGCCAAATTTTCTCCATCAAGATGCGATCGGATGGTCCACACTTAATCGGACCTGATCTAGGCTTTGAAACTCTATTTTTGATGATTTTGGGGCCGTTTGATCCCCATCTGATGGCCAGACTTCATTTAAGAGAGCAAAATTCATCCAAATACTATTTTAATCCAAATTTTACTTGGATTTCTTTCTATTTTGATGATTAAAATGGCTCTTAGTCTCACATTACCTACAGAAAAATTCTCCAATCCTCCAACATCTATTTAAAGGACTCTAGGCCATCAAATCAAAGCATCTTCGATCATGAAAAGGAGTTTGGTAAAGGTTAGAGCCATGCTTGGATTAGAGGCTGCTTCAAGGCAATGGGTATTGTAAAGAAGAGCTGACTTCTATACCATTTTAATACCGATGCTGATTCAAGATCAAGATCAACTATTTTTATTTTCTTTTACTTTTCTTTTTAAATTTCATATATTTAAATTATGAACTTTTAAATTAATACAAATTTTATTTTTATTCTCTTTAAATTCATGCTCTTTATTTTTATCATAATTTAATTTTTATACTTTAATTATTGCTCTTTATTTTATTGCAAGTTGATGCTAAGATCTAGGTAGTAGATCTTAGTACCCAAATTTTATTTTTATGCTTTTTAAATTTTTATTATTTAATATAATTTAAAATTTT
The DNA here is from genome assembly GCA_006176705.1 of Cocos nucifera. Classification (NCBI taxonomy): domain Eukaryota; kingdom Viridiplantae; phylum Streptophyta; class Magnoliopsida; order Arecales; family Arecaceae; genus Cocos; species Cocos nucifera. Next base: position 141,320 of record QRFJ01000105.1, on the reverse strand, counting down.
ATTTTTCAACTTTGAAATTTTTTTCAAATCTTTTTTTTTCTTTTCCAAAAATCAAAGAATTTGAAAATCAAAATACTACCTTCTCTATGAATTCGACCTGACTCACTATTTTCTACCTATTTTTAATTTATTTTAAGAAGTCAGATTAAATTGATAAATATGATATCTTAACGACAATATCATGCTATTATGAAGTTTTTGGTGTCATTGCCGGAAATGGCATGAAAATTTATTTTTTTGATTTCTTTAATTTTTTTATAAATTAACTATAAATAAATTTTTATTTTTTTATAAATAGTGCTTACTGACTTTTTCTTCTTTATTTTGTAGAAAAAAAGAGAAAAATGTAAAAGAAGAAAAAGAACAAAAAGATTAGGATAAGGAGGAAGTTTCCGGTCTTATTTGGTGAGATCAATCCTAACCCCAGATTTTTTTTAGTATTATTTATTTTATTTTTAAATTAATTAAAAATTACCTACTTAAACCTAATTAAAAGCTTTATGTCAAGATTAGAAATCCTAACTACTTAGAGTATTCATCATATTAGTTTTATTTTTATTCTTTTTTTTTTATGCTAGCTGGAGATAAGGTGAGTTGCATGCATCTAGTTAAAATTGCATAAAATCTCTTGTTTGAAAAAATTTTTTGTGCATATTCATATTAAACCAAATTAAGAGCATAACCCATTGAACAACATAAGATGGAGATTTGATCATCCTTTCTTGGCCCACAAATAACCAACCAGCATCTTGCATTAACTTAAGCCTTTAATTAAAATCAATTAGACATCGGCCCTAGGAACTCGAGCTCATTAGAACAAGAAATCCTAAAAGTTGAATCGGGTTAGGGTTAGTAAATTTAACTGATGTCTAGAAAAGTGGTTCAGAAATGATTAGACCTAAAGAAAGGTGGTTTATAATTGATTCCATTAGCTTACTAATCCAAGTATAATTGATATCTAAGGCAAGCAATGGGGGGACTTCCACCAATCTTACATTTACTTGGCCAGTTGAGTGGCTGCTCCTACACTTGGAGGGCTTGAAGGTGACCTTGGTAGTTAGGAGCTATCTAGATTTGGGATAATCCTTAGTTAGGATTATTTGTCTAACTTGATTGCTAACTAAAATATTAAACCTAATCTTCTCTCTCTTCTTAGTTCTAAGATTTCTTCGGACCTCTTCTTTAGAACTTTTCTTTCTTTCTTTTCCATTTCTCCTCTTCTCTTTCAAAAAAATAAATTAAAATAAAATAAAAATAATAAAAAATTAATAATTAAAAGTAGTAAAAATAATTAAAATAAATTAAAATAAATAAAATAATTAAAAAAAATAAATAAATTTATAATAAAATCATTAAAAAATCATTAATTTTTTAAAAAATAAAATAATAATAATAAAATATAAAAAAATCTAAAAAATATATAAAATATATAAAAAATAAAATAATAATTTAAAAAATTATTAAAAAATTTTAACAAATAATTAGAAAAATCTAAAAAGTCTAAAAAATGTTGAACCATGCATTAGAGTTGCACTAGCACATACACGATAGGAAATCATTTTTTCTGACCTAGTTAAACCTAATTAAAAAATTGAATAGCTGAACCATATTAAACCTAATAATCAAATGATTGAAAATTTTAGAGAACCACCTAGGTAAATGAAGAAATATTTTATTTCTTCCACCTATAATCCATCGATTTATATCCAGTTATCTGATATACATGCTACCCACTATGAGATCAAGTCGATCACAATCTAGATTCTTCCATCTTTCTATGGGAACATCAATGAAGATCTCTATAAGTATCTGAAAGAATTTTTAGAAATCTACTCTATGATGAGGATCCAAAATTTGACTGAGAATGCTCTTAGACTAATTTTATTTTCTTTTTCATTGAAAGACAAAGCCAAGTACTGGCTTGGTGCAATAGAGAGATCAATTAAAACTTGGGTTGAATTGCAAAGTAAATTTTTTAAGAAATTTTATTCCATAGGCCAAACTAATACCATGAGGCGAGCTATCACTGGATTTACTCAGCTTCCAGAGAAACAAATTCATGAGTCATGGGAGAGACTTAAGAAACTTATTAGAAAATACCCACACTATGGTCTGTCTAAGTGGCAAATAGTTCAAGCTTTCTATGAGGATTTAGGAGACCATTATAAATAAATGATAGATGCATCTTGTGGAGGTGCATTCATGAATAAAAGTGAGGATGAAGCCTATGCTTTATTTGAAATCTTGAGTGAAAACTCAATCAACCAGGCTTCGTTATCTTTCTACCAAACCTAGGCAGGGATCCATAAATTTAAACATCTAGAATCTAGTCCTAAGGATGATTCAAATTTGATAAATAAAGTAAACTTTCTTATCCAGAAATTAGATCAACTTCTAACCCTAGGTCAACAATCTTTCGCATAATTTACATCACCCTCTAATTATCAAGAGATTTATTCAATTTGTGCTAGCTCAACATATCATATGAGTGAATGTCCCATGGCTGCACAATTTTCATCTTTCATCCAAGAGCAAGTTCAAGCTGCATAAGGCTACTCCAAGCCAGTTAATGACCCTTTTTCAAATCTAGATTGAAGGAACCATTCTAATTTTTCTTGGATACCCTAATAGACTCAGACTCAAATCCAAATTTCATCCATGCAAAATTATCAAAATAGACCCTAATATCAAAATTATGCCTATAATAAGGATCAGCCTAGTCAGTTTACCTAGCCATTATATTATAATCCATCATTATACCCACCTCTTCAATAGATCAATCTAGCTAATGATAGATTTAACCAACTTCAATAATTGATTCTAACTCAACAAGAATCTATCATCAGACTAGAAGCTTAAATAGAATAATTAGCTGAGTCTAACATGAGGAGAAAACTAGATCAATTATCGAGCCAATCAAATCTTATAAACAACCTATCCATTATCCACCAACCATCTGAACCTAATTATCAATCCAATGTCTCATCTAAGAATCCCCAATTAGAGAATGCCAAAATAATTTCTAAACTTAAAAGTTATAGGATTCTTATGGACCCATACCAAGATCAAGTGAGAGAGGCTAGTACTGATACTAGCCAAGATAAAAATATTGAAGAAAAGATTAGTATTGAAGCTAACTACATAAAAGAACTTGAGCCCAAAACTAGTACTGATGCTGGTTCCAGTTTAAATGAGATAGACACAGGAAAAAAGAGAATAAATAAGTTATCCAAAACTTATAAACCTAAAGTCTTATTTTCTTTAACCCTAGAAATCGGTTCTTCTTCTTTTAAAAATTAAGAGGTATGTAATGAAGTATCAACGAAGTCATTTAAACAAGATCATATTAATTTATTTCTAAAATAAAAACCATCTTTAGTCATCCTTTTAGTACCCATTGCATTAAACTCAACTTCTAATACAAAAACTCAATATATGAGCATTTTAGAAGAACAAATAGGAGAAATTCTTAACAAACATGGGACTAAGAATAGGATCATTAACTATCTTCCCATAAATAACAATGAATATATCAATAAAGGGATAATAAACTATCTTCCTATGATTGGCAAACCAAAATCATTAAAATTTATCAATCCAGTATTTGATATAGGATAGTTAAGCTGCCTTGTGTCTGATTGAAGATGGTAAACTTAGAGCTTATTGGAAGGCAAGCCCATATTTAGTTATCTTTCATCAATTTTTTTTTAGTTTATTTTCTTTTTAGAATATTTTGAATAAGTTAGAGGGAGAGCTCAAATTTTTAAGACATGTGTTAGACTACGAACATATTGAGTTAGGTGTATTCTTTTCTATTCTTTATTACATCCTTTATTTTTTTCTTTTTCATTGAGGACAATATCGATTAAGTTGAAAGAAAAGAATAATAAAAAATTTTAAAATTTAAGTTCTTAAAATAAGTTAGTATTTAGTATTTAGACACTCGATTATGCTTAAGAATCGAGTTGAATAAAGCATTTTTTAAAAAAAAATTGATGCATAGATCAAAAAATTTATGAGATATTGAGGGATCAAGTATTAAAAAAATATAATAAAGAGTTAAGTCTAGAATATAAATAATTTTTTTTGAGCAATTCTTATTTTTTTGATCTACATCAAAAAAAAGTCTACTTTATATGGGCTTATGTAGGGTAACTATATGTTTCTTCATAATAATTAAAAAAAATTAATAAAATAGTTTTTAAGTACTTTTCACTGAGTAACCGGACTTCTTTGCCTAAGTAAGCATTGAGTTTCACATCAAAAGGTAGGAAGGATAAAGAACCTCATTATAAAGCTAGTCTTAACTTGTAGCATGTTTGATTCGAGTTAGTAAGCTTGAGGGATATTTTATACCTAATGCCTTAAAGTCAATTGATTTGGAAGTCATTGGCCCAAGACTCGCTACATGGATCAAATAAAAAGCTTAAGGGATTAAGGCATTTAGTAGTGGTACAATATTAAAATATATATATATATTTAGTTTTTCATCAAGTAACTGAGTCCCATTGTCTAAGTAAGTTATGATATTCGCATCAAAAAATAGATAATATGAATAAAAATTTTAATAAATAAAGAGCGGAAGTAGTAATACACTTGCCCATGTAAAAGTTTAGATAATTCAAAGATAAAGATAGGAATAATTTAGAAAAAGTTTAAAAAAATTTAATATTCTTCACTTAAATTTTATATTGATAAGTATTAATACCTTAATGATATATCTCATTTATGCTCTACTGAATATCAATGGCCATTTTAAAAATTATTTAGGTAAAATTCAAAACTCTAAAGTTAAAAGATATCTAAAACTAAATTCTTTCTTTACTTGAGGATGAGCAAAGCTTAAGTTGGAAGGTGTGATAAGTACCATAAATTCATCAATAAAAATATTAATTTAATAATTAATTCATATTTATTTTTAAAAATTAATAATTAATATATATTTTTTAATAAATTAATATTTTTATTAATTAAAAAATTAATAAAAAATAAAATATTATTATTAGTAAAAAGAGCTTAATTTTTATTCATAATGAAATAAGTTTGAAGTAAAATAAAGTTAAAATGAATCTGCTATGAATTTTTTATAAAATAATTAAAATAAAAAAAGGAATCAGCTCAACCGGCTCGTCCAGTCAAGCCGGTGTGCCAAGCCAAGCCACCTTATTCAGCTCAGTCAATGCATTCCAACTCAGTTGGCACGTCCCTAAAGCCAACTTAGCCATAAAGCTGACTTGCCGGTCTACGATCCAGGCATGGACCACCAGCTCAGCAAAAGATACCCAAACATAGCATGCCATGTGGTGGACCTAGACCGTTAAGAGGTTCACAAAAAATTCATCATGATGTATAAGGGCAAAATGATAATTTCATAGGGCTTGCGCATGCTGATTGGTCCGATCTTCAAATGCACCTAGTCTATGCAGTCCATAGCTATAGGAATTGCACCATCCTATGATCCAAATTGATGCCGGTGAAGATCCAATGGCGGGGGTCATTTCCATATTTGATTTGGTTTTTCCAGCTCTCCCTGATCACGATTTGACGACCGATAGTGCTCCAAACTTAGATCCTATAGCCTAGAAAGCTCTCGATGGTGATCCAACCTCCTAGTGGTGATCTAATAGCCAGATTTGTTCCATCAAGTCATGATCGGATGGTCCACACTTAATCTGACCCGATTTAGGCTTTTAAATCTCCATTTTTGATGATTTTGGGGCTGTTTGATCCCCATCTGATGGCCAAACTTCACCCAAGAGAGCAGAATTTGTCCAGATGCTATTCTAATATAAATTTTACTTGGATTTCTTCCTATTTTGATGATTGAAATAGCCCTTAGTCCCACATTGCCTACAGAAAAATCCTCCAGCCCTCCAACATCTATTTAAAGGACCTCGGGCCATCAAATCAAAGCATCTTCGATCATGGAAAGAAATTTGGTAAAGGTTAGAGCTATACTTGGGTTAGAGACTACTTCAAAGCAACGGATACTACGAAGAAGAGCTAGCTTCTACACCATCTCAATGCCGACACCGATCCAAGATCAAGATTAGCTACTTTTTTTTTTCTTTTTAAATTTCATGTATTTAAATTATGAGCTTTTAAATTAATGCAAATTTTATTTTTATGCTCTTTAAATTCATGCTCTTTATTTTTATTATAATTTAATTTCTATACTTTAATTATTGCTCTTTATCTTTATTGCAAGTAGATGCTAAGATCTAAGTAGTAGATCTTAGTATCCAAATTTTATTTTTATGCTCTTTAAATTTTTATTATTTAATATAATTTAAAACTCTATTTTCCAACTTTGAAATTTCTTTTTTCAAATCTTTTCTTTTTCTTTTCTAAAAGTCAAAGAATTCAAAAATTAAAATACTGCCTTCTCATGGATTCAACCCGACTTACTACTTTCTATCTATTTTTAATTTATTTTAAGAAGTCAGATTAAACTGATAAATATGATGTCTTAACGACAACATTATGTTCTTATCAGGAATCTTCAATTAAGACCATGGCTAAGCTATTTTGATGAAGTTAGGACAATACCCAAGGTCGGCCTGAAGTTGGGATGGGGGAGTACTGGGGTTCAATGCTTATGAAGTAGTTGCTGCTTATCCCAAGTTGAAGATCGGATTCATATTAGTGATGGGGTCCTTTTGATGACTCAAGTTCATCTAGCTAAGATCCACAACATGGCCTTGGTAAGATTGGCTATTCACAAAATTGAGTTGGAGACTTGAAGTAAAGGAGCATGGCCAACATGCAAAATTGGGTATTGGTAGAAGTTATTATCATATTCAAGATGAGCTACCTTTAGTTGAAGCTCTAAATTTAGTCAAACTTGGAGATCAATCTTTCTAAATTCATCTAGACCAGAGGATGGATTTGATTGAAGTTCGGACTCGATCATCATAATACCTAATGGCACTGTACTAAGGTCGGACTTTACCAGACTTCGGTAGGAGCCATTTTATCCTCAATAAAATCTAATTGGTTTTAAGCCAGGTTAACCAATCAAAACCTTTACAAGCCTTTTCCAAAGACTCCCCCAAAATTAAACCAAGTTTGGTACAAGTTTTAACCCTTCAAGTTTCAACCACCACTAAAACTGTTATGACAAAATTGATGAAGAAATAAATACAACAAAGAAAACCCTATTCTAGTTGGATTGTTGTCATTATAGCTTTTCTTTTGTGGATGCTTTGAATGCTGCCAATAAAAGCTCTATTTCCTCTTTGAATGCACTTAGAAAACTCATAAAAGAATTGAATGGTAGTTGGTGAACTTTTTTGGAGGCTATTGAATGCTCAAAGTACTCTTTTTTATTCTATTAATGAAATAGTGTTGAGTAGTGTATTTCCTTATATTCCTTGTGTTTCTTTTGCCCCTTAATCATTTTCTCAAGGATCAAATTGATTTGACCTTGATTCTAGCCATTTATGATTGTTGGAGATCAAAAATAGTCATTAGAAATTTTTTCTAGGCAAAGATAGGCTTTTGCAAAACTAGACATTTGCGCCTATCAATCTTCATCAAGTTGGTTCGATTCTGACTTTAGATTGGCTTGATCAATGTTTCATCTCAAGCTATCATTCTGTCCCACTAAGAGGGCTACCTCAATTTTGTGTCGGGTTGGCTCGATCAACAAACTTGAAAAATAATACTTCTATTGATCTGAGAGAGCTGGCTCGAACTTGCTTTGGGCTGGCTCGAATGGTAGAGTTGAAAAATCTCTTTTTTATCAATCTGAGATAGCTGGCTCGATGATGCTTCAAGCTAGCTCGATTAGTAAAACTCTGAAACACTTCTTCTGCTACTTTGAGAGGGTCAGCTAGGATCTAAATCAAGCTATCTCGACTGTATGCCAAGCCAAAAAAGCAAGGGCGTGCCATGCTAGGGTTGGCTCGATTCAAGGATGGGTTAGCTTGAATTTTTTTAGATGATGTTTCTTATGCTAAAATGCTTCAAAAATTGTTTTACTTGTCATGACCTTTTTTTCTACAAAAATAAACTTGATGTATTCAAAAAATGTTAGTATAAAATTATGCTCCAATGTTTTTAATCATCAAAATCATTTCTAGAGATAATAATCTTTCCCTTTTTGATGATGACAAAACATTGAGCATATTGTAGTATATATATAAAAATGGAATTGATTAAAGTAAAGATATATACAGTGTAAAGTTTTATATTTCAATATGCACAAGTAATTTTTGATTTGATAAGCTATTTGAAAAATATGTGTTCTTTACAAAGTCAAGATATATGAAATTTTCATTAGCTCCCCCTTAATGAATGCATTTTATTCATTTATATTTTATTTCTCCCTTAATGAGTGCATGTTATCTATTGATATTTCTATTGAAGATCCAATTAATGTGTTCAAATATTCCTTCTCCTCCTTTTTGTCAACATTATAAAGAACAATCAATAGAGCATTACAAGCAGTACAAATAGTATAAACATTTAAGATAAACTGAAGTGAACATTCATTGATAGATGATAATCATTACGTGTTTGTACTATTTACAAAAGATACCAACCAAACAATATAGCATTTGATTTCATTTCAAAACAAAAGTATGTAGACTAAACTAGGTCCTAAGATGACTATTCCTCGTTTGAGGAAGAAAATTCAATGATGGGACTAGAGGAGGAGGTGGAAGGTGTAGTTTGTTTGCTCCGAGTTCTTGCAAAGAGTCCAGAGCGAGAGGTAGGAAACCAGTGTTGGATCTAATAGTGGCTCTGAAGGGGGTCTGACAGAAGATGGTTAAGGCTGACTAGGGGAGGGTCTAGGCTAAGAGGGAGGAGGGAAAATCCGAGAGCAAGGTCACCAATTTTTTCTTCAACTCTCTAAAGTATAGTGATGATGACCTCTGCACTGCCATGCTGAGTAATAACTAGCTCTTCAACTCTTCTAGCAATCTTGGCAGCCTCTCTAGTCAATCACTCAATCTCTCTAGAAGATCTATTATGCTCTTTGTCCAAAATTTCTAGCCTCTAAGATAGGTTATTGATTTGCTGACTAAGCATATCGATCTATCCCTTAGATAAAATTCTCTGCTCTTCTAGACTTTGAGTGATCTATAGTTTAAGATCAAAGAATATGCCATCCATTTTCTTGAAAATCTATTCTACAACCTGCTCCACAATACTCTTAGCTAAGAAACTAAAAAATATAGCAGGTGTGCGAGGAGAAATAGGATGATGCTCTCTGGCTACTGAACTTGGTGTTGGTGCTGGTACTGGCATGATAGTGCAGCAACAGGTGTAGAAGAGGATGGCCTGATAGAGTCTGAAGGAGAGGATGATGATCTAGAAACATGAGGGTGCACTCCTTCAATCTCTCTGACCCATACACCATTCTTCTTTTTGAATTTCATCCGATGAAGAGACTGAATGGTGTAGTAATCAATGTGAGTGAGTGACTTAGAATCCTCCCCATCCAAGTCAATACCTGCATCAGTGTCGTAAGGCAAGCAGGCTTTCCCTTTTGATCTGCTAATGGTGCTCTTGATATATTCAATCATCATAAATGGCAGGTTCATTAGAGTTCCTTCAACTAAGAGTACCATCATAGCTAAGTCCCTTGAAGACATCCAGTCAAATCTTCCAATTCTTGGGAAGAAGATCCTACATAACATGCTGTGAAGAAGCTTCAGTTTTGCCAGCAGATGATTAGCATTATGAATGTCTAAATTTTTCACAACATCTTTGCCTAGAAGTTTTCTTAATCCTTCAAAATCATTTTCCAATTTAGGAGCCTGAATTCTAGCATATGGCATTTGCAAGAGATGCCCTAACCTCCTTTGATCCAAGATAATCTTAGTTTCTTTTACTTCTGACTAACTAGAATCAATACCAATTCCTAAATTTTCAAAATATTCTCTTACAAGTTGGGGATAAGCGGGTATATCCAATGAACAAATTTTCTTCCAACCCTGCTGCTAAATCTAAGAACCAATCTGAAAGTTTTCTTCATTTAAAAACTCAAAATTGATCTTTCTACTAGTGGTGACTGCTCGTGAAGCCATGGAAGGTTGATTTGGAGAAGCAAAGGGCACTGAGCTCGTCATGCTCTTCTTCTTTGAGTGAACATAGGGTTATTCCTCTATGCAGCACTTTTTCGTGTTAGATGTGTACCCTAGAAGCCAGATTAGCTAAACACTTGTAATACACTTCTAAGGATAATTTTATAATTTTAACTATAAATTAATAAAAAGATTATTTTCTATCATAGTATGTATTTAAAGTGTCTGTGATACATCCTTTGAGTTAATAGAATGATAATTCATATTTTTAAGAATTAAAATTTAAGACATGAATTCTTATAATTAACTCATAAACTGCTCCCGAGCATAGGATCAACACGAGGATGGTGATCGATCCGAAAGATTAGTGTATGATCGCTTTCTTAGGATAGATAACTCTTAAGTTTATGGTGTGGAGACATCGAAGCGAGACTATAGATACTCGTTAGAGAATGAGGGCACTAAGTATGACCACCTCGAGCAGTCATAAGAAAGTCTACCTTCTTGTTGATGACTAGCTCGATGCTGCAGTGATATGCCTGATTCTTTGATCTGAGGTACATCGGTAGTTTATCTTGAGGGTGTTATAGTTTGACTACACCATAACTTGATCTCCTAGCCATTTGGAATTTTGAGGTGTATATTGGCTATAGCATGTTCATTGTAGGAATTGGATTGCACTAATAGGAGATCTATCTACCTCGGTAGATAAGAAGTAACCCAATAATAATCATGTATTGAGTTCTTAAGCCCATGGCCATGGCAGTGTGAAGATGATAGAAAGATTTTCTATTAGAGTTTCACATCAGACTCGAATTGAATGATTAATTGATATGATGGATGTTGGGTTTGACGAGTTCATCTTAACCCTAATCCTTTCAGGGCTTAAGATAGAAGAACCTAATCACACAAGTAGCTACACCAAGGGGTACATTTTCAGTTCTAATGGCTTGCCACCATGTACTACTAGATATCACTAGTAGATTTTAGGGAGCAATTAGAATGATCTTGATGATCGATCATTCTAATTATGTGTATTAAAAAAGTTCTGATCTATTAAAAGGTATTTCGATGATGTCGATGATAGAGATCACGACATATCTCATTACTATATGGAATTGAACCTAACTAAATCAAATAAATAAAGGTTTAGATCTAGATGTCATCAATTGGGCTAATCCAGTTCGATTGATTTAGATTAGATTTAATTAGATTCAAGAAAATCATACTAGCAAATGACTGAGCATAACATTCTTCTTCTATAATCATTTTGGTTCATCTCGGCTAAGCCAAATTTATTTAGACTCACTCAGGGATCTTATCTTAATCAGACTGGAGCTTGTCTAGGTCAAAAAAGGATTGTTTTAATTCATTAGATGATTTTAAGACACCACCTGCCATTTTTTAGTTTCGAACATTGGTCAATAGTTGACCTTGGATACTTGGACAAAGGGCCATGTGGCATGCATCCATTGGAGAGCACCTGGGGCTTTTGTCCCCCTATTAAAAGAGGAAAGAGAGAGGGTGCATGTTGCCCTTGACATGCATCCCATGTGGATAAAAGGAGTCCCATACAGATGGGACTCCAGGGTTTCATGATGAATTGAAATACCTTAGTGCCATCTGTCTAGGTTTATCTATCCATGGCGCCACTTTAGTAGATTTTTGAGAGACTCTTATCTGATATGATCAGATGACATCATCCCACCAATTAGATTTAGATCTGATTAAATAAAAGCCTCTGATTGGCCAAGGTGATGTGGCACTGCATGGCACAGTAGGTTCTATTTAAACCCTATCTGCGCCTAGGGTTCAAGTGCTTCTCCCTTTCACCACACCATAATGCTGCCCTCCTCTCTTCCATGCCTGCCTCTGATCCTCTCTCTCCCCTCTCCATGCCCAAGAAGTTGGGCATAGGTCTAAGAACTATCGAAGGAGCATTGGCACCTAGATTAGGAAGAAGGCAGCACTATTGAAAAAAAAGACTGCTGCTTCATCAAAGAAGCTTTTGAAGAACTTCTAGATTAGATCTAAATCTGATCTTTGAAGCCTTGATTTAGAAGGAGAAGACCTCAAGATCCTGCCTGAGTGGACTCTGATAGAGGTCAGGTACGTGCATGGCTCGATCTAGAACCTCAGGAGCATCAGGATCATCATCAGGATAATCAAATTATCCTAGTTAGGTACATAAGATGTTCCTCATTTAGAATTAATTTTTATATTTAATATTAGATTATCTTGATCAGATCTAAGAACTCTTAGATATGATTAGATCATAATTTTTTTTTTAAAAAAAATCCACTTCATATCTGATCAGATCTAGATAATCCTACGATGGAAAATGAGATTTTTCTTCAACTAGTATTAGAGTTGCATTGGTAGTTCTTCAGATCTATTTTAAATCTAATTTTATTTTATTTTTAATCTAATATTAAAAAATTTTAGATATCACATCAGATGTGATTAGATTTGATATCAAAAAATTAAAAATTCAATAATTTAGATCTATAGTGTATGAGATGCATGACTAGACTAGGAATAGAATAGTTCTATATATAGTCTAGTATAATCATGTTGTTAATTTGATTAAATATAATTTTAGATCTATTTTATTTCTATTTTTTTGATGATATAAATATTATAATAAGATCTAAAAAATAAAAAATAAAGTTTTTAAATTTTAATTTATTTATATGAGATATGAAAGATGCATGCTTAGATTAGTTGTAAAATAGTTCTATAAACTGTCTAGAATAGTTTTATTTTAATATGATCAATTTAAAATTATATTTTTTAGATATAATATGTGATACATTAGGTCTAAAAGCATGCATGGTTGATTGAGTTATAATACATGAGATGTATGCAAGATATGTATAGGTTAGATCATTAATTATATATGTGATATATTATTTAGATCTAACTTATTTTGTAGTAGAAAATATATTTTTGATTAAGACATTCTCCTTGGCCATCCGATCATAAGAACAAAGTAGGATTTAAAGACCCTCTCTTCTCATTCAATGGGATATTCTTATGATGTGTAGGAGTGTTGCGCGTTCGTCCTTAATCAAAAATTAGAACTTAATTTCTATAAAATCCTAGATCCTGAAACCTTAGGATTGGATTACATGTTTTGTTCATGAATCCATACTTAATTAAAAATTAAAATTATAAAATTAATTAGATCTAAAAATTATGAATTTTTAGATCTAAGACACCTTCATAAAATTGGGTTCGAGCTTGGGTAGCTAAATTAGGTCTAGCGGTTGATCAAATCAAATCAAGAGTTGGTTAGGTGTGATCAAAGAAAGCTTGATTTGACTAGTCTAATAGAATTAAGTCTAGGTCAAGATCAAATTACATTGAGATGTGACTCAATCAAGTCAAGATCTGATTTGACTCCATGGTTCGAGCCTGGATTGTAGGCTAACCTGATCGATTTTGATTTGATAATTTGGTGCCTAAGGTAAGTTTGGCAGATACGATCGACTGATTTTTAATTAAGAGCTACTCGATCTGAATGCATTCTTATCAAGTTAATGGTGTATCCCTTCCACCAGTCTCACTTACCTGGCCATTTATGTCGATCTAGTTCTGATTCGAGGTGACTAACAATTCAAGCCAACCCATGCCACTAGGTTAGTCATAATTATTATGACTAAGTTGAGTCAAGTTTAAAGAGACCAAAATCAAATCTTCCTAAGAAAATATTAAGTCTAGGATCTTTCACTATTGTAGATGTGCGGATCCTTTCCAGGGTTGATTGTTCTCGGCTAGATACAATGGTTTAGTTGCACCAAAAAAATGCAATCATGTTTATTAGGCATTGGATGTTGCAGGTTGGAGGATGGGTTGGGCTCAATATTCTAGATATGATGAAGGATCCAATCAGAAATCCAATTCATGCAAGTGGTGGGTCTAACTTAACTAAGAAGTGAAGCAATATTCTAGATATGGTGAGCTTCATGAATTAGAGATCAAATTTGGATGCACCATGATTAAAAAATTATTAGACAAGAGTTGTCTACTCATCGATTGATCCATCATCAATAACTGTTAGGTGAGATGGTGAGCCAGTCGGTAAGACTGCACCACCCACTAGAAATCTATAATCATGAAGATTTTCATATCTCTACCAAGAAAGTGTAGGAATTCGAGTAAATAGTGAAAGCCTAATTTATTTAAAAATGAAACCCCTAAATAAATTGGTTAAGTCTAATTACAAAATCTAACTAAAAATTTTGACTCTCTATGGGAAAATGTCTGTGTCCAACCCACTAGCCCATGTCTTGGACACCCATAAAGTGATCAGACCCAACTATAAGGATTAGCTTCAAAACTTTAAAATTATTTTGGATTCTGAGAAGTTGACTTATGTGTTGGAACAGGATCCTCCCACTTTACCAATCCGTTCATCCACTGAATAGAGAGCATCTCTAAAAAAGTGGACAAATGAAGATAATAAAGCTAGGTATGACATGTTAGGCTAGATATCTGATGAGCTCTACCACCAATATGAAGACATAAAGACTAGCCATCAAATGTTGGCTTACCTATAAGAGTTATTTGGTGAACAGAGTCACACAACCAAATATCAAGTCACTAGAAGATTTTTTAAGGCTCAGATGCATGATGGGCAGTCGTTCTAAGATTATTGTTTGATGATGATCAAAAACTTAGAAGAGCTTGAGAAGCTCGATGTCAAGTTAGATCAGAATCTGTAGATTGATATAATTCTGTAGTCTTTGACTAATGCGTATGGACAATTCATTATGAACTACCATATGAATAAACTTCAAAATATCTTGGTTAAACTTATGAATATGCTGGTTACTGCTGAGCTCTCTATGAAAGATTCTAAAGGCTCAGTGCCTGTTGTTGTAGAGCAAACTTCTTTTAAGAGAAAGTCTTTTGAGAAGAAGAAGAAGACCACGAAGAAGCAGAAGATGGAAGATGGGGAGAAGAAGAAGATAGAGCCGAAGAAGAAGGCCATTGATAAGAAAAAATATTTTCATTGCAACACTGATAGCCACTGAAAGTAGAACTGCCCTCTATACCTAGCCAGCCTGAAATACAAGGAGGCAAATCCTTCTGAAGGTATGCTCGTTATAGAATCTAACCTTACGATTTTTTCTACATCCAGTTGGATGCTTAACTCTAGTTCTAGTGCTCACCTATACACTTCTATGTAGAATCTTAAGGATAGCAAGAGACTGAGGGATTATGAGATGATCCTGTACATCGAGAATGGAGCAAAAGTTACTGCTATGGCTATGAAAACCTACCCTCTTCGACTACCGTCAAGATTAGATTTAGTACTTAGGGACTATTTTTATATGCCTACAGCAAGTAGAAATTTGATTTCTATTTCATGTTTAGCACAAGAAAGCTATGTAATTAGTTTTCTTAAGGACCATTATAATATTCTTTATGAAAAAATAAAATTACAAGTGATTTCTTCATAAATGGTCTCTATTAGTTATATATTGATGTTTCTATTTTAAATATTGAGCAAAATATAAATGCCATAGGATCAAAGCGACCTAGGGATAGTCTAAATGATAGATATCTTTGGCACCTTAGGCTAGGTCATATAGCTGAAGACAGGATTAATAAATTAGAGAAATCTAGGCTATTGAGTTATTGACTTTTGAGTCATATTCGATTTATGAATCATGCCTTCATGGCAAAATGATCAAGCTCTCTTTTGTAGGACATGGGAAAAGGGCAACAGACCTACTTACCCTGGCACACATGGATGTGTGCGGCCTATTTGATGTGCCGACTTGAGTCAATTATATCTACTTCATCACCTTTATCGATGATCTGTCTCAGTACGACTATGTGTATTTGATGCGACATAAGTCTGAAGCTTTTGAAAAGTTTAGAAAATTCAGACTTGAAGTAGAAAAATAAACAAAAAAATTCATTAAGATTCTTTGATTAGATCGAGGAGGCGAATATCTTAGTCAAAAATTTTTAGACTATCTTAAGGATAATGGCATAGTCTCATAATGGACTCCACCTAAAATACCTCAACTCAACGAAATTTTAGAACAGAGAAATCAGACCTTATTAGATCTGGTCTGATCCATGATGAACTTCATGGATCTCTTTGAGTTTCTTTGGGAACATAGTCTGATGAGCGCTATATATTTATTGAATCAGATTCTCTCTAAAATCGTTCCTATCACACCATACGAGATATGGCATGGTAAGAAACCAAGTCTGAGTCATCTCAAAATTTGGGATTATTCGGCTCATGTCAAGAGACAACAGGTGGATAAATTAGAGTCTAGATCCTTTAGAGCTCAATTTATAGAAAATCTTAAAGAGTCGTTAGGATATTATTTCTATCTTTCAGAAGACTATAATATGATTCTGAGTCAACACGCCATCTTTCTTGAAAAATAGTTTATTCAAGATGGTGGCATTGAGAGATAGATTAGGCTCGAGGGGAAACTATCCGATGAGCAATGAGCCAAGAAACCTGAGGAACTAAATTAGTTAGAGCCAACCCAGATACTACTGCCTTCACCTCATAGATCAAATAAAATTTTTCATCCTCCTGAAAGGTACTTAGGTATTATTCAAGAGGCTGTAGAGAAAATATTTCTCATGAAAAATAGGGTTCATCATGATGATCCCAAAATCTATGATGAGACAATATCAGATATTGACTCTAAGAAATGATTAGAAGCAAAGAAGTCAAAGATTGACTTAATGCGCTCAAATCGAGTCTGGATCTTGGTAGATGCACCTAAAGGTATAGAACCTATTAGGTATAAATGGATCTTCAAGAGAAAGATAGGTGTTGATAAAAATGTAGAGACATTCAAAGCAAGGCTTGTAGTGAAAAGGTATAGTCAGCATGAAGGCATTGACTATCAGGATACTTTTTCGCCAGTAGTCATGCTCAAATCCATCCACACATTGCTTGCTATTGTAGCCTATTTTGATTATTAAATATGGTAGATGGACGTGAAAATGATATTCTTAAATGAATATCTTGAGAAAGATATTTATATGAAATAGTCGCTTGGTTTCACATCTAGTGATGGTGATCACAAGATATGCAAGCTGCAAAGATCCATATATGGACTTAAGCAAGCATCTCAGAGCTAGAATGCTCATTTCAATGATGTAATCAAATCATTTAGATTCATCAAGAATGAGAAGAAGCCTGTATTTTCAAAAAGATCAGTGAAAGTGCTGTTGTCTTCCTCATACTATACTTGGATGACATCCTTCTAATTAGAAATGATATTCTCATGTTGACTATAGTCAAAATATTATTGTGTAAGGAGTTCTCTATGAAAGTCTTAGGAGAAGCATCCTTTATTCTAGAAATCATGGTCTATAGAGATAGATTGAATAGGATGCTAGGTCTCTCATAGAAGATGTATATAGAAGAGATGCTAAAGAGGTTTAGCATGAAAAACTCCAAAAGAGATTTAGTACCCTTTAGACATGGCATTCAATTCACCAAGAAGATGTGCCCTAGCACACCTGAGGAGATTGAATGCATGAGCAAGATTCTTTATGCTTCTGCAATAGGAAGCCTCATGTATGCCATGCTATGTACATGATCTGATATTGCCCATGCCATGAGTATCATGAGTAGGTATCAATCGAACCTAGGCGAAAAGCACTAGACTTCTGTAAAATGTATCCTTAAGTACTTGAGAAGAACTAAGGATATATTTCTAGTCTTTGGTAATGAAGAACTTCAGGTCTAGGGGTATACAAATTCAGATTTTATGTCCGACATAGATGATCGAAAGTCAACATCCGAAAGTCTATTTATATGCAATGATGGAGCTATTAGCTGGAAGAGTTTCAAGCAGACTATGACAGCTGATTTCACCATAGAAGTAGAGTACATTGCTATATCAGAGGTTGCAAAGAAGGTGTTTCGGTATAAGAAGTTTGCCATAGAGCTCAGAGTTGTTAGGATTTGACGTCTCAAATGTGACCCACAATAAAAAAAAATCAATTTTTAGCACAGCAGTCGGGCCGACTTTGATATGCAGTTGAGCCAGCTTGGATGGAGATTGAGCTAGCTCAAACCACAATCGAGTCGGCTCTCTCAAGCAGATAGATAGTAGGAGATCGGACAAGATGTAGTCTAGCCAGCTCGACCCTTGACCGAGCCAGCTTGATGGAGGCGAACAGAACACAATGGGATTTTTTCTATTTGGACTTAGATTGTGATTAATCCAAGGAATCTACAGGAGTTGCACATGGATCACAGGATCCATTGGCCATAGAGGGTTGCGGTCATGATCTGAAGGTCAAAAAATATTTCAAGACTCCATCAAGAACATGTTCAACTCATATTAGGAGAATGAGCCCTATTAAGACTCCTGTGAACTGCTGAGAATAAAATTCTCATCTTATTTAAAGGGCTGAGGTGTTGTGGAGCAAAAAAAGATAGTGCATGTGGTGTGAGAGGCACGTAAAGAGGCTCAAGCAGCTATCAAAAGGAGCTTAGCAGAGCATCGAGTACATATAGTTTGTGAGAGAGAGAAGCAATAGATGCATACTATCCAATGAGGAGGCTATGAGGGTAGAGCATCTTGTAGCTTTTGTGGATCTCCTTAAAATTCTGAGGAAGCTTTTGTGAGGGTAGCTTCTAGTTGAGAGAGATTTATGTATGATGGGTTGAGAGTGGGTGTTCTCTTCTTGTACTTATTTTTCTCATTCATATTAAAGCTTTGCATGCCCCATGGAGGTGAGCCTTTAGGCTGATCCATGTACTTGATTATTTTTTTATTTTATTTCTTTCTTCTTCTTATCATAATAATTTGGTACTAGATCCTTAACAAGTTGTATCAGAGTAACTGATATCTCAATAGTTTGGTATCAGAGTGAGTTGATACCATAACAATTGATATCAGAGCTAGATAGTATTGGAGTGCAGATTGTAGTAGTGGATAGAGATTGAAGAATATAAAAAAGACAAGCACAATCAAGATGAAAATCAATAGGTTCAATGGAAAGGGCAATTTCTTCTTATGGCAAGCAAGGGTAAAGGATATCCTCATCTAACATGGGTTGCTCGATGCTCTCTTGTATGATGAGACGCCAGCCACCATAGAGGTGAAGGATTGGAAGCAGATCCAGATGCAGACGGTAAGCATGATCTGCTTGTACCCAGCGGATGATGTGGATGAAGGTCAAAGCATGCAGGAGCATCTATCCAACTTCCAGAAGATCCTCACCGACCTCATCAATGTTGGTGAAAAAATTAAGGAGAAGATCAGGGCATTGGTCTTGCTAGCATTGCTCCCCCCTTCATATGAGTCTTTGGTGATTGCTCTTTTAGTGGAAAAGAGTACTATCAAGATAGATGAGGTCACTGCTGCGATACTTTGGAACGAGGTTCTCAGGAGGGAGAACCCAGCTTCAAGCTCTGATAGTGGTAGCTCAGCTTTGACAATTTTTGAAGGAACAGGAGGCGGTAGATGGAGCGACAGAGGATCGCAAGGAGGACGATCTAGGTTAAGATGAGGAATCCTAGCAAGATCAGATGCTATAGGTGCGATGAGTTGGGGCATCGAGTCAAGGATTGCCCATAACTCAAGGATCGAATGAGGGATATTGCAGCAACGGCCAATAGCGAGTCAGAGGATGATGTCCTAGAGATATCTAATGAGGTAGCTAGTTCTTTCCAATAGTAGATTTTAGATGTTGTATGCACATATCATGTTTGTTGTAAAAAGGAGCAGTTTGACTTCCTGGTGAGCAGCACTGTTTATCTGTCGGATGGATCGAGCTGTGCGATTAGAGGCATTAGGATGGTCAGCTGGAAGACACATGATAGAGTGGTGAGAAGATTGGGAGAGATCCAATAATACCCAATTTTAGGTGAAATCTTATCTCACTAAGCAGACTAGATTTAAACGGCTATAGGTGAGTAGCTGATGATGGAATTCTGAAGGTCATGCATGGAAATAAGGTGATATTGGAGAAAAATAAGAAGACAAGAGGATATTACTATCTAGCAAGAAACCCAGTGCACGGTGGAGCTCAGGAGCCAGATGGAGCCCAGTGCAAGGTGGAGCTCCAGGTGGAGATGGATCAGGCATGAGATAGGAGACTCGGGAGGGTGAGAGGCAACATCGTAGAGTAAAGTTTCTATTGCCATAGAAAAATTTTTTAAGTAGGTCTTTGGTCAAAGTGGATACAACTCATGATAGAGGTTGGATTGAGCGGCCTGGCTCAACTCCCACATTTGCCTATCCATGATTAGCAGACGTGTCCCAGGGCATGGAAGCAAGATGGATCATAAGCTCTCAAAGTTAGGTGGAGATTGGATGTCGAGTCAAGATGAAGATTGTTAGGATTTGATGCCATGAATTCGATCCATAGTAAGAAGAGAATCAGTTTTCAACACAGCAGTCGGGTCGGCTCTGATACATAGTTGAGCTAGCTCAGATTGAGATCGAGCCAGCTCGAACCATAATCAAGTCGGCTCTCTCAGGTAGACTGATAGCAGGAGTTCGGACGAGATGCAGGCGAGCCAGATCGACCCCTAAACGAGCCGACTCGAAGTAGGCGAATAGAACATGATGGAGTTTCTTTTTATTTGGACTTCGATTGTGATTAATCCAAGGGGTCTATGGGAGTTGCACGTGGGCCATAGGATCTAATGGCTATGGAGGGTTGCGATCATGATTTGAAGGTCGAAAAATATTTCAAGACTCCATCAAGGACATGTTCGACTCATATTAGGAGAATGAGCCCTGTTAGGACTCCTATGAACTACTGAGAAGAGGATTCTTTTCTTATTTAAAGGACTGAGGTGTTG
The DNA here is from genome assembly GCA_006176705.1 of Cocos nucifera. NCBI lineage: Eukaryota > Viridiplantae > Streptophyta > Magnoliopsida > Arecales > Arecaceae > Cocos > Cocos nucifera. The sequence continues at coordinate 120,470 of QRFJ01000105.1, read as the reverse complement.
TGGAGCAAAAGAAAGATGGTGCATGTGGCATGAGAGGCACATAAAGAGGCTTAGGCAATCATCAAGAGGAGCTTGGCATAGCGTCGAGTACATGCAGCCCATGAGATGTTAGGATTTGATGCCTCAAATTTGATCCATAGTAAGAAGAAAATCAATTTTTAGTACAATAGTCGGGCTAGCTTTGATACACGATCGAGCTGGCTTGGATTGAGATTGAGCTGGCTCGAACTACAATCGAGGTAGATGATAGCAGGAGTCCTTATAAGATGCAGTCAAGCTAGCTCGACCTTGACCGAGCTGGCTCGATGGAGGCAAATAGAACATGATGGGATTTTTTTTATTTGGACTTGGATTATGATTAATCCAAGGGGTCTGCGGGAGTTGCGCTTGGACCATAGGATCCAAAGGCCATGGAGGGTTGCGGTCATGATCTGTAGGTCTAAAAATATTCTAAGACTCCATCAAGGATATGTTTGACTCATATTAGGAGAAAGAGCCCTGTTAGGACTCTTGTGAACTACTGAGAAGAGGATTCTCATCCTATTTAAAGAGTTAAGGTACTGTGGAGTAGAAAAGATGATCTGTGTGACATGAGAGGTATGTAGAGAGGCTCAAGCAGCCATCGAGAGGAGCTTGGTAGAGCATCGGATACGTGCAGTTCATGAGAGAGAGAAGTAATAGGTGCATAGCATTCAGCGAAGAGGCTATGAGGGTAGAGCATCTTATAGCTTCTATGGGTCTTCTTGAAATTTTGAGAGAGCTTTTGTGAGGATAGCTTCTAGTTGAAAGAGATTTATGTACGATGAGTTGAGAGTGGGTGTTCTCCTCTTGTACCTATTTTTTTCTTTCATAGTGAAGCTTTGCATGCCCCATAGAGGCGAGCCTTTAGGTTGATCCATGTACTTGATTATTTTCTTATTTTATTTCTTCCTTCTTTCTACTGTAATAATTTGGTACTAGATCCTTAAAAAGCGATATCAAGTAGCTGATATCTCAATAGTTTGGTATCAGAGCGAGTTGATACCACAATAATTAGTATTAGAGCCAGATAGTACCAGAGCATGGATTGTAGCAGTGCATAGAGGTTGAAGAATATGGAGAAGATAAGCATAATCAAGGTGGAGATCAATAGGTTTTATGGGAAGGATAATTTCTCCTTGTGGCAAGTAAGGGTAAAGGATGTCCTCATCCAACATAGGTTGATTGACGCTCTCTTGTATGATGAGATGCCAGCCATCATAGATGTAAAGGATTGAAAGCAGATCCAGATGTAAGCAGTGATCATGATCTGCTTGTACCTAGCAAATGATGTGGTAATTCATGTATTTGGCGAGACTTATCCAACGGTGCTGTGGTCGAAGCTTGAGGAGTTGTACATAGCAAAGTTGCTTAACAACACGCTATTCCTTTTGAGGTAGTTCTACCAGCTGCGAATGGATGAAGGCCAGAGCACGCTGGAGCATCTATCTAACTTTCAGAAGATCCTTATCGACCTCCTCAACATTGGTAAAAAAGTTAAAGAGAAGACCAGGATGTTGGTCTTGCTAGTATCGCTCCCCCCTTCATATGAGTCCTAGGTAATTGCTCTTCTGGTGGAAAAGAGCACCATCAAGATGGACAAGGTCATTGTAGCGATACTCCAAAATGAGGTTCTCGGAAGGAAGAACTCAGCTTTGAGCTCAGATGGTGGTAGTTTAGCTTTGGCAATTTTTGGAGGAGTAGGAGCCAGTAGATGGAGTGATAGAGGATTGCAAGGAGGATGATCCAGGTCCAAGATAAGAAATCTTAGCAAGATCAGATGCTACAGGTGCGACGAGTTGGGGCATCAAGTCAAGAATTGCCCATAACTCAAGAATCGAATGAGGGCTACTGCAGTGATGGCTAGTAGCGAGTCAAAGGATGATGTTCTAGAGATAGTTGATGAGATATCTAGTTCTTTCCTATAGTGGATTTTAGATTCTACATGTACATATCATGTTTATTACAGAAAGAAGTGGTTTGACTTTCTAGAGAATAGTGATGGCATTGTTTATCTACCGGATGGATCGAGTGGTGCGATTAGAGGCATCGGGATGATCAGCTAAAAGACACATGATGGTAAAGTGAGAAGATTGGGGGAGGTCCAATACATACCCGATTTCAAGCAAAATCTTATCTCACTGAGCAGATTGGATTTAAATGACTATAGGTGGGTAGCTAGTGATGGAATCCTGAAGGTCATGCATGATGATTGGATGATATTGATAGAAAAAAAGAGGATAAGAGGACATTATTATCTAGCAGGAAGCCTAGTGCGAGGTAGAGCTGTAGGAGCTAGAGGGAGCCTAGTGCAAGGTGGAGCTCTAGATGGAGATGGATCAAGCATGAGATAGGAGACTTGAGAGGATGAGAGGAGGCAATGTCGTTGAGTGAAGTTTCTATTATCATAGGAGGATTTTCCAAGTAGGTCTTTGGTCAAAGTGGACACAGCATATGATAGAGTTGGGATCAAGCGGACTGGCTTGACTCCCACATTTGTCCATCCATGATCAGTAGGCGTGTCCCAAGGCATGGGTGCAAGATGGATCACAAAGCTCTCAAAGTCAGGTGGAGGCCGAATGTCGAGTTGAGGTAGAGATTGTTAGGATTTGATGCCTTGAATTTGATCCACAGTAAAAAGAGAATTAATTTTTAGCACAATAGTCGGACCGGCTCTAATACACGATCAAGCCAGCTCGGATTGGGATCGATCCGGCTCGAACCATAGTTGAGCTGGCTCTCTCAGGTAGACGACAATAGGAGTCCAGGCGAGATGTAATCGAGCTAGCTCGATTCCTGACCAAGCCAGCTCGACGGAGGCAAACAGAACATGATGGAATTTTTTTTATTTGAACTCAGATTGTGATTAATCCAAGAGGTCTACAAGAGTTGCACGTGGACCACAGGATCCAACGATCATGGAGGGTTGCAGTCATGATCTGAAGGTTGAAAAATATTTTAAGACTTCATCAAGGACATGTTCGACTCATATTAGGAGAACAAGCCATGTTAGGACTCCTATGAATTGCTAAGAAGAGGATTCTCATCCTATTTAAAGGGCTAAGGTGCTGTAGAGTAGAAAAAATAGTGTGTGTGGCATCAGAGGCACGTATAGAGGCTCAAGCAACCATCGAGAGGAGCTTGGCAAAGCACTGAGTACGTGCAGCCTATGAGAGAGAGAAGTAATAGGTGCATAACATCTGACGAGGAGGCTGTGAGGGTAGAGCATCTTGTAGCTTATATGGGTCTTCTTGAGATTCTGAGAGAGCTTTTATAAGGATAGCTTCTAGTTGAGAGAGATTTATATATGATAAGTTGAGAGTGGATATTCTCCTCTTGTACCTATTTTTTTTTTTCATAGTGAAGCCTTGCATGCCCCATGGAGGTGAGCCTTTAAGCTGATGCACGTAATTTTATTTCTCTATTATTTATTTCTCTTTCTATCGTAATATGTGATACTAGATCCTTACAATATATAAGTAGCTGATATCCCAATAGTTAGTATCAGAGCGAGTTGATACACAACACGAGAGAGAGAACAATAGTGCAGGCCATCCGATTGAGAGGCTATGAGACAGACACTTGTAGCTTCGTGGATCTTCTTGGAATTCTGAGAGAGCTTTTGTGAGGATAGCTTCTAGTTGAGAGAGATTTATATATGGTGAGTTGAGAGTGGGTGTTCTCTCTTATACCTATTTTTCTCTTTTATAGTGAAGCTTTGCATGCCCCATGGAGGCGAGCCTTTAGGCTGATCCACATATTTGATTATTTTCTTATTTTATTTCTTTCTTCTTTCTACTGTAATAATTTAGTACTAGCTAGATCCTTAACAAGTGGTATCAGAGTAGTTGATATTCTAATAGTTTGGTATCAGAGTGAGTTGATACCATAATAGAAGTGATGCCATCAGATACTGTCCCTCTGTACTGCGACAATAATGGTACCATAGCTCTAGCTAAGGAGCTGAGGTCTTATCAGAAATCCAAGTACATCGAGCAACGATACTACTTCATCTATGATTACCTCAAGAAAGGATACGTCAAGATCAAGAGAGTCAACACTATAGATAATGTAGCTGACCCGCTGACGAAGCCATTGGGACAACCAAAGATCGAAGCCCACCTTAACAAGATGAGACTCAGATTTGTAGCCAATTGACTTTAGGTCAAGTGGGAGTTTGTTTGATATGTGCCCTAGAAGCTTGATTGGCTAAACACTTATAATACACTTCTAAGAATAATTTTATAATTTTGACTATAAATTAATAAAAAAATTATTTTCTATCATAGTGGATATTTAAAGTGTCTGTAATACATTCTTTGAGTTAATGGAATGATAATTCATATTTTCAAGAGTTAAAAATTTAAGACATGAATTTTCATAATTAACTCATAACTGCTCCAGACCATAGGATCATCATGAGGATGGTGATCAATCTAGAAGGTTGGTATACGATCACTTTCTTAGGATAGACGAGTCTTAAGTCTATAGTGTGAAGACACCAAAGCAAGAGTACAAGTACTCGTTAGAGAATGAGGGCACTGAGCATGACCATCTCAAGCAGTCATAAGAAAGTCTACCTTCTCATAGATGACTAGCTCGATGCTGTAGTGGTGTGACTGGTTCTTTGATATGAAGTGTATCGATAGTTCACCTTGAGGGTGTTATAGTTTGATTACACCATAACTTGATCTCCTAGCCATTCGAAATTCTGAGGTGTATGTTGGCTATAGCATGTTCATTGTAGAAATTGGATTGCACCAATAGGAGATCTATCTACCTCGATAGATGAGGAGTAGCTCTATGATAATCATGAGATTGAGTCCTTAAGCCCATAGCCATGGTAGTGTGAAGATGATAGAAAGAGTTTCTATTAGGATTTCAAATCGAACTTGAATCGAATGATTAATTCATATGACAAATGTTGGGTTTAACGAGTTTACCTTAACCCTAATCCTATCGGGGCTCAAGATAGAAGAACCCAATCACACAAGTAGCAGCACTGAGTGGTTCATTTTTAGTTCTGATGGCTTGCCACCATATACTGCTAGGTATCATTGATGGAATTTTTAGAGCAATTAGAATGATCTTGATGATCGATCATTCTAATTATGTGAATCGAAAAAGTTTTGATCCATCGAAAGATGTTTCGATAATGTCAATAATAAAGATCGTGACATATCTCATTATCATATAAAACTAAATCTAACTAGATCACACAAATAAAGATTTGGATCTGAATGTCATCAATAGGGCTAATCCGGTTTGATTGGTTTGGATTAGATTCAATTAGGTTCAAGAAAATCATGCTAGCACATAATTGAGCCTAACATTCTCCTTCTGCAATCATTTTGGTTCATCTCAACTAAGCCAAATTTATTTGAGCTCACTTAGAAATCTTATCTTAGTCTGATTGGAGCTTGTCCAGGTCAAAAAAAATTGGATTAATTCATTATATAATTTTAAAACATCACCTCCTAGTTCCTATCATCTACCATTTTCTAGTTTCGAACATTGGTCAATAGTTGATCTTGGACACTTGGACAAAGGGCCATGTAGCATATGCCCATTAAAGAGCACCTGGGGCTTTTGTCCCCCTACTAAAAGAGGAAAGAGAGAGGGTGCATGCCACCCTAGGCATGCACCCCATGTGGATAAAAGAAGTTCCATACAGATGGGACTCTAGGGTTTCATGATGAATTCAAATACCTTGGTGCCATCTATCTGGGTTTATCCATCCATGGTGCCACTTTAGTGGATTTTTAAAGGACTCTTATCTGATGTGATCAGATGACATCATCCCACTAATCAGATTTAGATCTGATTAAATAAAGACCTCTGATTGGCCAAGGTGATGTGGTACTGCATGGTGTAGTAGGATCAATTTAAACCCTGTCTGCACCTAGGGTTCAAGTGCTTCTCCCTTTTACCACACCGTAAGGCTGCCCTCCTCTTTTCCATGCTTCCCTTCGATCCTCTCTATCTCTTCTCCACACCCAAGGAGTTGGGCACAAGTCTAAGAGCTATCCAAGGAGCATTGGAGCCCAGATCAGGAAGAAGGCAGCATTGCTGAAAGAGAAGTCTGCTGCTTCATCAAAGAAATTTTTTAAGAACTTCTAGATTAGATCTAGATTTGATCTTTGGAGCCTTGATTCAAAAGGAGAAGACCTCTAGATCTTACTTGAGTGGACTCGAGTAGAGGCCAGGCACGTGCATGGCTCTATCCAAAACCTCAGGAGCACCAGGATCATCATCAGGATAATTAGATTATCCTAATCAGGTACATGAGATGTTTCTTATTTAGAATTAATTTTTGTATTTAATATTAGATCACCTAGATCAAATCTAAGAACTCTTAGATCTGATCAAATCATAAGAATTTTTTTTAGAAAAATTCATCTCAAATCTGATCAGATTTGGATGATCCTATGGTAGAAAATGAGATTTTCCTTCACTTCGCAGTTGGCTTGTGAGTCTTTGGTGCCATTGCTCAGATTTCCATGGATTAGAGAGATAGATGGAAAGGGAATGTGATTTTGGAAGGTTTTGGAAAGGAGATGAAAAATGGTTGAGGTGGGGCAGGCTCGGAATGGTGAATAGGGTTTTAGAAAGGTCAGGCATTTTATATAAAATAGCTAGGCCCCAACCATTGAGCAGGCTCGAACCCTATTTGGGTCAGCTCAATAGCTAAGCTAGGTCAAAGGTATATTTGAGTCGGCCCGAGCCAACAAAAATCTAAATTTTATTCAATTTAAATCCAAAAAAAACTAAGGATTAACCCAACCAATATATTACCAAAAATGATATTGAGGTTAATTTTTCATTTATAAAGGATTACACATTCCTAACTCATTTCTAATTATATTAAATCTATCTTCATTCAAAGGTTTTATAAAAATATTTGCTAATTGATTTTCAGTTGAAATAAATTCAAGTATAATGTCACTATTTTGAACATGATCTCCGATAAATAGATACCTAATTTCAATATGTTTTATTCTAGAGTGTTGAATGAGATTTTTAGTTAGATTAATGTTACTTGTGTTATCATATTTTAAAGAAATTTTATTTTGTTCAATGCCATAATCATTAAGTTATTGCTTAATCCAAAGGAGTTGAGTACAACAACTTCCGACTGTAACATACTCGGCCTTGATCTTAGACAATGCTACCAGATTTTGCTTTTTATTGAACCAATAAATTAAGTTTAACCCAAGAAATTGATATGTACTAGAGGTACTTTTTCTATCAATTCTACAATCTCCATAATCAGCATCAAGAAATCTAATTAAATTAATTAATATTTACTTAGAATACTATAATCCTAAGTTTTGTGTTTCTATCAAATATCTTAAGATTCTTTTAACAGCAATCATATGAGATTCCTTAGGATTAGACTAAAATCTAGCATATATGCAAATACTAAAGAGTATGTCAGGTCTACTAGCAATTAAATATAATAGTGAACTAATCATACCTCTATAAAATTTTTGATTAATACTTTTACTATGTTCATCTTTATCTAATTTGCATGATGGGCTTATGGGTGTGCCAATTGCCTTTTTATTCTCCATCCCAAACTTCTTTAGTACTTCTAGAGTATACTTGGTTTGAGAAAGAAAAATACATTTCTTTGTTTGTTTGATTTAGAGCCTAAGAAAGAATGTTAGCTCCCTCATCATACTTATTTCAAATTCATCCTACATTAACTTGGCAAATTCTTAGCAAAAATTTTCATTAGTAGAACCAAAGATAACATCATCCACATATATTTGAATAACAAGCAGATATGATTTCTTTCTTTTCAAAAATAATCTAGTATCTACACTGCCTCTAGCAAAGTCATTGTTGAGCAGAAGTTTACTTAATTTATCATACCATGCTCTTGGTGCTTGTTTTAAACCATAAAATGCTTTATTAAGTTTGAAGACATTATTTGAAAAAGCATGATTTTTAAAACCTGATGGTTATTCTACAAAAACTTCTTCTAAAATAAAATCATTTAGAAATGCATTTTTTATATCCATTTGATATAATTTAAAATTCATATAATAGGCAAAAGCAAGTAGCAATCTAATAGCTTCTAATCTAACTTTGGGTACATAAGTTTCATCAAAATCTATTTCTTCTTCTTGATTATATCCTTTAGTAACCAATCTTGCTTTATTTCTTATTACATTACCATTTTCATCTAGTTTATTTTTGAATACCTATTTAGTACCAATAATTGGGTGATCAAGTGGTCTATCAACTAATATCCAAACTTTATTTCTTTCAAATTGATTTAATTCTTCTTGCAAGGTAATTAACCAATTAGGATTATTTTCAACTTCTTCAATAGTTTTAGGTTTTATTTGAGAAATAAAAGTAAGATAATCATGATATTCTTTAAAATTAGATCTAGTTCTTATACCTCAAGATGGATCACTAATTATAAGATCTTTAAGATGATTATTAGCATACCTCCATTCTTTGGATAGATCTTGATGTTTTTGGTTCATACCTTCTTGGATTTTTTTATAGTTATTGTTATTTGACTTTTCTTCTTCATTTTGATAAGATTTGTCCTTTAAGCTAAGTTCTTTTGCTCCTTTTTCTTAGTTATGTGCATCATCATCAAACGGATCTTTCTTTCTTGATGAAAGGTTGTTAGTCTCATCAAAAATAATATGAATAAACTCTTCAACAACTAAAGTGCATTTGTTAAAGACTCTATATACTTGATATGGAGTATCCAAGAAAGATACCCTCATCAGACTTAGCATCAAACTTTCCAAGCTTGTCTTTTTTATTATTCAAAATAAAATATTTATATCCAAATACATGAAAGTTGTTAATATCAGGTTTTCTACTTTTTCAAATCTTATAGAAGGTTTTTTTAAAAATGGGATGAATCAAAACATGATTCAAAATACAGCAAGCAGTGTTAATAGCTTTAGTCCAAAAATATTTTGGAAGACTTCCTTCACATGACATAATTCTAGCCATTTCTTCAAAAATTCTATTCTTTCTTTCAACAACACTATTTTATTGGAGTGTTCTTAAAGCTAAAAAATTATGATCTATTTTATTTGCATTACAAAAAGTTTTAAAATTTTAGTTTTTAAGTTTAGTACCATGGTCACTTTTGATTTTTATGATTGAAAAGTTTCTTTTATTTGAAACTTTTCTATAGAATTTTAAAAAAGAAAAAAATGCATCATTTTTGTGTGCCAAAAATAGAATCCAAGTAAAGCAAGTAAAATCATCAATGATCACAAGTACATATTTTTTTTCTCCTAGGTTTGTAGTCCTAGTAGACCCAAATAAGTCCATGTGAATTAATTCAATAGGTCTAGAGGTTGAAATAATATTTTAGGATTTAAAACTTTCGCTAGTTTGTTTACCAAATTGACATGAATTAAAAATATGATCATTTTCAAAGTTTAATTTAGGCAAACTTTTTTAACTAATCAATTTTGATAAAGTGTGCATACTTGCATGACCTAATCAACATGCTATAGCCAAGTAGTTTCTTCGATCTTAGTATCTTTAGCAATAAGACATTGGCCACTCTTCATGGCAATCTCATCAAGATCAATCATATATATATATTTATTTTCATGCCTTTGTTTAATGAACTTGATACTATTATCAAAAGGACTAGTGACTATATATAAAGAAGATTCAAATTTAACTTTGAAGCCTTTGTCACACAATTGACTTACGCTTAATAAATTATGTTTTAAGTTATCAACAATTAAAATATTTTCAATGAAAGTGGAGGGAGTGAGTTTGATTTTACCAATTCCAATATTTTTTTCTTTTCTATTATCACCAAAGGTCACTTTTTCTCCATTCTTTTTCTCAAGGGTGAAAAATTATTCCTTGTCACCCATCATGTATCTTGAACAGCTGCTATCTAAATATCCAGCTCTTTCATTTTTATTAACTATAAGATATTTCTACAAAATCGTTATGTGGCTGATTTAGGTACCAAAATCTTCTCAGATCCTTTAGGGTTAGTATTTATGGTTCTCTTTGAAATCCAAATTTTCTAACTATATTTTCATCAGATTTTCTTAAGTTGCATGCATATGCTTTATGTCCTGCTTTACCATAGCTGAAGCAAGTAATGTGTGAAGTAAAGTGTGATGATGGTGAGCTAGTATAGAGATTCTTTAAGAATTTTTGTTTCTTATTAGGATTAAAACCTATTCTAGCTTTATCATAGATTGCATTTTGGTTGTTTAAGATTATTATTAGTTTTTCATAAATGTATGTAAACTTGTCAACCAAGGGTTTCAACATTTAAACTTTCTTTTTAATGAGTCATTTTTTTCTATTAAGAGTTCATTTTTTTTATAAGATTTCTTCTTTATCTTTCGATAAGATTTCAATCTTTATTTTTAGGTTTTATTTTTACTAGATATATTTCGATATTCTTTTATTAAATCATAAAAAGTATCTTGCAATTTCTTAAAAGTAAAATCTAGAATGATTTCGGATTTTAGCTCTTCCTCTTATGATATGAGTCACATGTTCACTACATTTTCACTTTCTTCATCAAAGCTAGATTCATCATTGTCGCTCCAAGTAGAAATCATTACTTTTTTCTTGGTCTTCTTGAAACATTTTTTAAGTTGGGACAATCTATTGTAACCAGATGGCCACTTTGATACCAATCTATTGGAAATAATTCTTGCTACTCGATGATTGCAAAAACAATAACAAGGATTTGAGAAAAAGGATGGCCGTTCTGTTGAAACCTTAGCAAACTCTAGGCATGGAGAGAAGGAAGAGAACGAGAGAGGAAGAGAAATTTTTAAGAAGAAAAGGCTTGTATTGATTCTGTACTTAGTTTATAAAACTCAGTACATAGTATATATACCGGATCAAATAAAATCCGACCTAAAAAATTCCTCTAGCTAACTTAATGTGATGCACTCCCCAAGTCCATGTACACCCATGTCTCCCACGCACACACCCATTGGACAAATTCCAATCCAATCCATAGGTTAGCCCCCTTAGGACCTTACAAACCAAGGCCCTAAGTTCTTGGGATTAAATCAAATCCCAGGCCAGAATAGAAACCACGTTCTCTTCTATTCACTGCTCGAGCCGATTCGATCAGCAATTGGGTTGGCTCGATGGTGATGTCTCCTACGAGAGCTCAAATCATAACTCTCTATTCTACTGCTTGGGTTGGCTCTCTTAGGATTCGAGCTAGCTCAGCTTTCACTCGGGTTGCCTCTGATAGGAATCGAGCCAACTCTGCCAGTGTATCAGCCTGATACACTTTCTGAACTTCTATTCGAGCCAGCTCTCTCAGAATTCGAGCTGGCTCATCTTCAGCTCGGCTGGCTCTTCTGCAGCTCGGGCTGGCTCTTCTAACAGAATCCAAGCTAGCTCTTCTGAAGCATTCATTGAAGCTTTTTGATAGTTGATTCCTTTCACTCCTTTCTCTCTTTCCACCTGCTTCCAAGGCTTGAAAGCACCATACCTGAGCTCACAATCTCCACCTTGGTGCTTCCAAGTTCTTATAAACTCAGCTCTATCTGATAACCCCATTAATACCATGTAATTATAAAAGCTATTCTATGGAAGTATCTTTATGAGCACATCAGCTAGATTCTCCTTGGTGTGAACCTTTACCAGCTCTACTTCACCATCCCCTACTAGCTCTCTGATCTGATGGTATCTGATATCAATATGCTTGGTCCTCGCATGATACACAAAGTTCTATGTAAGCAACAAAATACTCTAGCTGTCACAATGCATGCTGACTGCATCCTATGGGAATCCCATCTCCAACACCAGGCCCTTCAACCATAGAGCTTCTTTCGCTACCTCCGAGATGCCAATGTACTCTGCTTCAGTAGTGGACAAGATCGTAATTAGTTGCAAGCATGATCTCCATGAGACTAGACCTCCATACAAGCTGAATACAAAACCTATAGTCGAACATCGAGTATCCACATCTCCACCAAAATCTTCATCCACAAATATCTCTATTAGCTCTTGAGCCTCCTTAGATAAGTTAGGATGTTCCTTAGCACCTTCCTGCTGACCATAATAGATGCTAATCCCAACTGAACCTGCCAAGTATCTGAAGGTATCCTTCAATGCTCTTCAGTGCTCCTTTCTAGGTTGAGCCATAAATCTGCTTACCTAACTCACGGCATGGGCTAAATCTGGCCTACAATATACCATAGAGTATATAATACTTCCCACACCAAAAGCATATGAAATTTTTTTCATCTCCTGAATTTTCATCTCAGTCTGTGGTGACATGATCTTAGAGAGTCTAACATTGCCGGCTGAGCTACTGGCCTCTTTCATTCCAAATCTCTCCATGACCTTCTTAATATATCCTTCCTGAGATAGATGCAGCAGCCCTATGGTTTTGTCTCTGATGATTTTCATACCAAGGATCTTCTTTGCAAGCCCCAAGTCATTCATTTCAAACTCTCGAGATAAAGCTCTTTTTAACTCCTACACAACTTTCTTACTCTTGCATGCTATTAGCATGTCATCTACATACAAGAGTAAGTATAACTAAGATCCATCTTTCAGAGACCTCACATATACACGGGTCATGATCGCATCTGAAAAGTCCAATACTTCTCACATATGTATCAAACTACTTATACCACTGTCTAGGAGATTGCTTCAATCCATACAGTGATTTCTTCAGTAAACAGATATCTCCCTCTAACCCAAGCTTTTTGAAGCCCTGTGGCTGCTCCATGTATATGTTCTCCTCCAAATCCCCATTAAGGAATGCTGTCTTAACGTCTATTTACTCCAGCTCCAAATCATGAGCAACAACTATGCTCAACATTATCCTGATGGACGTATGTCTGACAATCAGAGAAAAAACTTCTAAGTAATTAATCCCTTCTCTCTGTGAGTACCTTTTGGCTATCAGTCTAGCCCTGTACCTCACTCCACCTTGCTCTGAAGGTGCCTTTTTTCTGGTGAAAATCCATTTGGAGCCAATGGATCGAGCATCATATGGTAGATCCACCAGCTACCATATCCAATTTTTCTTGAGAGACTTCATCTACTCTATCATGTCCTACATTCATGACTCTCGATCTAAACTCTCCATGGCCTCCTCAAAACTCTCTGGATCTTCATTAGCTATGATGATAGCATAGGAAATAGTCTCATCAATACCATATCGCACTAGTTTGCGAATAATGTGCTTCGGCTTGTGTAGTGCCACTCTCCTTTTGGTATCCTACAAGTCTGCTACCTGTGACTGCCTTTGCACTTCTTTCAAGATAGATCACTCTCTATATTAGTCCTCTATAGGTGTATCACCATGCCTACCTACCTCCACCTCAAACTAAACAAGACCGGAGGTTAATGTTGAAGGCAAATCACTTGTATCTGAGAGCTTTTCCATGTTGTCTTGCATTGTCTTCATAACTCTATCTGTACTTCCTGGCTTCAACATGATGCTTTTTTTATCAAATATTACATTCCGACTAACGACACACCTTTGAGAATATGAATCCCATAGCAAGAAATCCTTTACATCTTATGAAAATCCAATGAATATCATCTTCTGTGACTTTGGATCTAACTTGCTTTTATCGACTTCTTCTACCAAAGCATATGCAGGACAGCCGAACACCTTTAGGTGGCCAAACTCCACCTTCTTCCCACTCTAGATAGCCTCTAAAATTTTTTCATTCAATTTTCTATGGGAAGACCTATTTACAAGAAAACATGCATAAATAAGAGTATCATCCTAAAATAATTTAGACAGTGATGCCTGCAGCCTCAAGATTCTGGCCTTCTTTATAAGTGTTCGATTCATCCTCTCGGCGACACATTCTATTAAGGGATCATCTTCACTATGTAATAGCATTTTATTCTATTTTTCTCACAGTATCTTCTGAATGCTAGGCTGGTGTATTCTCCTCCATTATCAAACCTCAAATACTTCACTGGCTGCCTTGTTTTCTTCTCTACCTCAGCTCTCTAGATTTTAAATCAAACAAAAACATCTGATTTTTTCCTCATTAGATAGACCCATATCTTTTTGAAGAAATCATCTATAAAGATGATAAAATATCTCACTCCACCTCGAGATGCAATAGGTGCCGATCTCTATACGTCTGAGTGAACAAGCTTCAAAACAACTTTACTCTATTTGGTACTATTGGTAAATGAAACTCTGTACTATTTGCCATAGATATAGGGCTCACATAGGTCATCTCCTTCCTTTCTGACTGTTGGAATCAGACCTATCTAACTCAACTCTATGAGTCCACTATCAATCAAGTGATCCATACGATAGTGTCACAGCTTGTAGGCCAGCTGCTCCTCCTGTGCTCTATAGACACCTCCACACTATCTGTAACCACTGAGCCCTCCATCCTGTATAGGTTGTTGCTCAGTCTTCTTTCTTTCATCACCACCAATGCATCCTTGAAAATCTTCAAACACTTGCTGTCTGACTGACAACTGAAAGCATGTCCCTATCCTTCCAAGTAACACAGGGATATCAAGTTCTTCTTCAGTTCTAGTACATGCTTCATATTATTGAGTGTTCATATATACCATCATACATCCTCACTCTGACTGTACCAACATCAGTAACTTTACATTGGTGATCATCTCCAAGACTTATACTCCCTCCATCGGATCTTTCATAAAATGAGAACCACTCCCAATGTGCAGTGTAATGGTGGAAACATGCTAAATCCAATATCCAATGATTGTCCAACTCTGCTACTCCATCTAATACTACTAATATATTTTTTTCACTATCTTCAGATGACAGAGCACCACTCTCACTGGTCGATCCATTCTTAGAAGTGCCCTTCCCCTTTTTATTCTTCAAAAATGGGCAATTTTTTTCTAATATGATCAGGTTGATGACACTTATAGCATTTTCAAGCCTTTTGATTTCCTTGAGATTTTGATCTACCATTAGATTTATCTTGAGTCCTCTCCTTAGGCCTTCCTTGCCTCTTATTCATAGAAAGCACCTTTGAATTAGGGTTTTCTCTAACTAGCCTCTCTTGCTGCTCGTTGGACCTGAGAACTCTAACCATTTTTTCAAAATTTAATGTCTTCTTTCCATACACCAGAGTAGTAATGAGACCATCATATACTACTGGCAGTGAACACAATAACAGGAGAACTCTATCCTCCTCATCAATCTTCACATCAAGGCTTATAACATTTGAGTAAACTTGATTGAACTTCTAGATGTGGAAAACTAGGTCTCCTCCTTCAGGCATCCATAAACTGTACAGCTGCTTCTTCAACCATAACTTGTTTATCATATTCTTGTCCATATATGTATTCTCTAGTTTCTGCCAAAGCCCCTTCAATGTAGTTTCCATATTAATCTTTGATAGAACTTCATCAGCGAGGCACATACAAATCATACTAAAGGCTATCTCTTCAAGTTCCTCCCATCCTTCAATAAAAATCTTTTCTGATCTTTTATGAGTCAAGTTCTTGTAGATCCTATTCTATACCAATAGATCCTTTAACCTTTGTTGCCAAAGGCTGAAATTATCCTTACCATCGAATTTTCCAAAGTCTGTCTTGATGGTACTCAATGCCATCCCAACTAGATTTCAATAACTAAACACAAAAGAGAATAAACTATGTTCAAAAAAATCTATTCAGCACCTTACCATAACCCAGGCGAAGCTTTAACCTTTTCTCCACCAGATCTAACACCAAGGCTCTGATACCAATTATTATAATCAGATGGCAACTTTGATATCAATCTATTGGGAACAATTCTTGCTACTTGATGATTGTGAAAATAGCAATAAGAATTTGAGAAAAGGGATGGCCATTCTGTTGAAATCCTCGCAAACCCTAGGTATAGAGAGAAAGGAGAGAATGAGAGAGGAAGAGAGATTTTCAGGAAGAAAAAGCTTGTATTGATTCTATGCTTAGTTTACAAAACTCAGTATAGAGTATATATACCTGATCAAATAAGATCCAACCTAAAAAACTTTCCTATTTAATCTAATGTGATGCACTCTCTGAGCCCATGTACACCTATGTCTCCCATGTACACATCCATTGGATAAATCCCAGTCCAATCCATAGGTTAGCCCCCTTAGGATCTTACAAACCAAGGCCCTAAGTTCTTAGGATTAAACCCAATCCCAGGCTAGAATAGAAACTATTCTATTCTGTTCACTGCTCAAGCTGGCTCAATCAGCAATCAGGTTGGCTCAATAGTGATGTCTCTTGCAAGAGCGCAAATCATAACTCTCTATTTTGATACTCAAGCCAGCTCTCTCAGGATTCGAGCCGACTTGACTTCCATTCGGGCTGACTCTGATAGGAACTGAGCCAGTTCTTCCAACATATCAGTCTGATATACTTTCTAAACTTTTGCTTGAGTCAACTCTCTCAAAATTCAAGCTGGCTTATCTTTAGCTTGGGCTGGCTTTTCTGTAGCTCGGGCTGGCTCTTCTAATAGGATCCAAGCTAGCTCTTCTGAAGCATTCGCTGAAGCTTTTTGATGATTAATTTCATTCGCTTCTTGCTCTCTTTCCACCTACTTTCAAGGCTTCAGAGCACCATACTTGAGCTCACACAATCAGCCTTGAAGTGTCCAAGTTTTCTACATTCAAAATATAATGGCTGCTCCTTTTTCTTTTCTTTATCTTTGCTTGATTCATCTTTGATTAGAGGTTTCTTCTCAAAATCTTGCTTTCTTCTTCTTATAAATTTCCTGAATTTTCTTGTGATCAATGTTATGTCCTCATCTTCATCATCTTCATTAGTTGATTCATCTTTCTCTTCATCAATTATGGCAGATTTGAGGGCGATGGTCCTCTTCTTTCATCCTTCATCTTTATGTGCTGCCTTATTGTTAGTTCATGTGTCATTAAGGATCTAATGAATTCTTCCAGTGGTAGCTTATTCAAGTCCTTTGCCTCTTATATTGCGGTGATCTTTGCTTCTCATGACTTTGGCAAAGACCTAAGAATTTTCCTCACCAAATCATTGCTAAAGTAGATTTTTCTAAGACTTTTCAAACCATTAGTTATATCAGTAAAGTGTGTGAATATTTCAGTGTTTGATTCAGCGGATTCTATTTTGAAAAGCTCATATTGATGCACTAGCATGTTAATCTTTGATTTCTTTACTTGATTTGTGCCTTCATGAGTAACTTCAAGTCTATCCCAAATTTTTTTTACTAAATTGCAAGTAGAAATTCGGTTAAACTCCTTCGCATCTAAAGCAAAATATAAGAAATTTATAGTCTTGGAAATTAGCTGAATTGATTTCTTATCTTCATCACTCCAATCTTTTTTAGGTTTGGGTGTGCTAATGCCATCGATTATAATGGTGGGTGTGTGCAGCTCATTGATTATGATACTCCACATATCATAATTAAGAGCTTGAATAAAGATTCTCATGCGAACTTTCTAATATGTATAATTTATACTATTGAAAAGTGATGGTTTATTAGTGGATTGCCCTTTAGTAAGTGAACCTTCTAATTGTATTATCATGATCTTTATCTCTTGATTGTTAGATTCATATTCTAGTTGAGAACCAAACTCTGATACCACTTATTATCCAGGTAGACAATCCAAGAGGGAGGGTGAATTAGATTATTAAAATTTTTAAATAAGTCTAAGCAATAGTGTGCAGTCTAGAAGTGAAAGTGTATTATGGATGAAGTTACTAAAGAACAAAGAATAAATGCAACAAAAGAGATGAGATGCATACATACAAACACCACAGATTTATAGTGGTTCGGTGCACCTCTAGCATCTATATCCACTCCCCAAGCGATCTTTTAAAAATTTCTACTATAATTACCTGATTATAGCATGTTTGTTTTGACCGGACTCATAAACAAATCCAATTGATTTTAATCTAGATTAACTAATCAAAATCTTTACAAGTCTTGTCCAAAGGTTCCCCCAAACTAAATCAAGTTTGGTACAGCTTTTACCCTTCAAGTTTCAACCCCTATTGAAATTTTTACAACAAATTTGATGAAGAAATAAATACAATAAAGAAAACCCTATTCTAGTTGGATTGTTATCGTTGTAGCTTTTCTTTTATGGATGCTTTGAATGTTGCCAATGAAAGCTTTCTTCTCTCTTTGAATGCACTTAGAAAACTTAAGAAAGAATTGAATGGGAGTTGATGAACTTTCTTGGAGGCTATTGAATGCTCAAAGTGCTCTCTCTCTCTTATTTTGTCAATGAAAAAGTGCCGAATAGTGTACTCCCTTATATTTCTTATTTTTTTTATCCCTTAATCATTTTTTAAGGCTCAAATTAATTTGACCTTAATTCTAGATTTTTATGACCATTGGAGATTGAAAATAGTCATTAAAAAACTTTTTTTTGGATAAAGAGAGGCTTCTATAGAACTAGTCATTGCATCTATTAGTCTTCATCGAGCTGGCTCAATTCTAGCTTTGGATCGGCTCGATCAGCATTTCATCTCAAATTATCGTTCTATCCCACTAAGAGGGCTGGCTTGATTTTGTGTTGGGCTGGCTTGAACAGCAAACTTAAAAATAGTATTTCTATCGATTTGAGAGAGTTGGCTCGAACTTGCTTCGGGCTGGCTCGAATGACAGAGTTGAAAAATTACTTTTTTGTCGATCTAAGACGGCTAGCTTGGTGATGCTTCGAGCTGGCTCGATCAATAAAATTTTGAAATACTTCTGCCACTCTAAGAAGGCTGGCTCGAATCTAAATCGAGTTGGCTCGACTACATGCCAAGCCAAAGAAACAAGGGCGTGCCATGCCAAGACTGGCTTGATTCAAGGATGGGTTAGCTTAGATTTTTTCAGATGATGTTTCTTATGTTGAAATGCTTCAAAAATTATTTCACTTGACCCAATGAATCTTTAATTGAATATGGAGTGTTTCAATAGCCTTTTTCCTTTACAAAAATAAACTTTGACATACTTGAAAAATATTAATATAAAATTATACTTTAATATTTTATAATCATCAAAATCATTTCTAGAGACAACAGACCTCCATCTGATGGTGATTGAGAATCAAAATGTTTAATAGCAGATTATCAAAGGTTGTATAGACCATTCTAGAACCTCCATATAGCCACCTCTTTGAAGGTCCGATAGCCAGCCTCCTCATCCTTAGAAGTCTCAAATTGATAGTACTTCTGTAAGTAGAAGCAATCATATATTAATAAATAAAATATAAACCTATAGTAAATTTTAAAATTAAATATTTCTGACTTACTTGAAATGTCTTTCAGGCTACATCATGAGTGCCAAATGGCTAGCTAGAGAACTCATTCACTAGCCCCAGCATCAAGCATTGGATGATGCCGATAACCACATGAGATACTCCAGACTCTCTAAACGTGATGTAAAATTAATTTTGAAAAATAAATATTAACTTTAGAATAGCTAAATTCTAAATATATTAATTAAAGTTATTGTACTTATGAGTGACTCTGAATATGGATGAGCTTTCTATCCTTCGGTTGAGTCAAAGGTCCGCGAGCTGGGTGGGTCCTCGACCACAGCTTTATGTTTGAGAGTTGGTCACTGCTGCATGTGACTGTAGGGTCATTGATGATCTCCCATTATCTAAACCTTAGCACAAAATATCTAATATAAAAAACTTTATATTAGTTAGCAAAGAATAAAATAATATAAATAGGAATATCTAAAGTGTTAGATTTTACCATCTAGTGTGAGAGGTGTAGAACCATGTGAGCTAGCCGCATGATTGCTCTCTCCTTGAGAGCTCTATCCATGGCTAGAATGGCTCTAGCCTATGGAAGACATGATGTATAATCCCTAAAAATAAAAATAAATAGATTCACCAAATTAATTATATAATTATGGATAGTAATGCAAGATTTAAAATGATATATTTTGTTGGCTAATAAAGCTTATGTGAAATAAGTTCTCGATAAAAATAAAAATCAAAGGAAGCAGATAATCTAAAAATTGATCCAAATAAAATATCAATCAAAACATAATAAGATGGTAAAAATTTAACTCACATGTAACAAAGATTATTAGTTAGCATCTACAATGTATCAGCAAAAAAATGATTCTTATCCAGCAATACATGATAATTTAGTAGCCTGCTGGTTCCCTGATTTAGGCATTATCTAATTTTCATCCAGCAGTACATGATAATCTCAATATATGAAAATGTGAAGAAGGCTTAGTTCTATCATTAAAAAATAAGACATTGCAAGTTCCTCTGCACCATTAACCATGAGGTGGCTACAAGCAGTTGTCTGCGATGTAATAGACCGTCCAAGCTTGCCCTGCAACTACAACAACAAGAACAAAAATGCATCACCTCTATTTTAGAGTATCTCGCACAAGCAGTCTGTTGGTCCTCATGTGATGCTCCCAAGGCTTAGGGGACCAAGGCTAAGACCAAGGTCCAAAGTCCATAAGGTGGTCGTGGAGTTTCTAGGGCTAGTTTGGGCCCTAAGACAAAAGGCTGTCAACCTTTCGGGTCTTGAGATTCAAAAAATTTGAGCCTCAAGGGGCTAACTTGTATTAGGCTTGGTTTGAGTCCTAGGTAGGTAAAATTTGATCAAATCATGGGTGTACATGGGTTTGGATTAAGTCAAACTTACAACAAGTTGGCTAGGGGAGTTTTATGATTAGGTCACATTGACCTTGTATAAATACATTTGTATTTAGGATTTGGTATGACACCAAAAGGAATACAATCAATATTTCCCTAATATTCTATCTCTTCCCCCCACTGTCCCTCTCTAGTAGGCATCTTCTAAGGTGGAGAAATTCATGTTGCCACCCAAGAAGCAAGGTAGAAGGCCATATCCTTGCTGCACTAGGGTTCCTAATTCCACTAGGAATCCTAACCACCTAAGCTTTATACACTTCAATCCAAGTTACTGCTACCCCAAATCTCTTGGTGCTGGTTTTAGGAGTTAATCATAGGTCCAGCAAGAGGTGTTTCAAGTTTGAAGCCAAAGAGAGAAGGTTTGGGGTGTTCGAAGGAAGTTTGAAGTCTTTTAGGTGCCAACAGAATCTAGCAGCAGTACCTTTTATTCTCCAATCTATTCTCTATCTCTTCCAGTGAGATTTTCTCTATTAATTGCTGATAGGAAAACCTCCATACACCTAAGAATGCAGCACAACAACTGGTATTAGAGCCCATGTTGCATGGAGGGAGAATGAGATGCCAAAAATTAAAGATCTTCAAAGGCTGAAAATTCAGCAAGGTCCCTATTAAGGTATTTTTCAAATCTCTTGGTATTTTTGTTGTGTTTTGATTTGGATCCAACCACATGAAGATCAATGTTGAAAAGTTTGATGGGAAAGAGAATTTTTTCATGCAGAAAGTTTGGGTAGAAAATCTTCTAGTTCAAACAAATCTAGATCTAGAATTGGAGGAGAAGCCTGAAGGGATGTCAGATTGTCAATGGATGTCCCTGAAGAAGAAAGCTTATTCTATGATTAGAGAATGTTTGGAAGATGCGGCACTCTACTCGATGTTAGAGGAGAGGACTCTGAAGGATTTATGCTCGAAGTTGCATATCATGTAAATGGAAAAAAACATGTACAACAAACTGATGTTGAAGAAGAGATTGTATAGCCTTTGCATGTAGGAAGGCGGAGATGTCTTGGATCACATCTAGAAATTTGACTAGGTGTGCAATGAGTTGCTGAACATTGGGGTGAAGATGGAAGAGAAAGATAAGTCATTTCTATTGTTATGCTCGCTGCCTCCTTCCTATGATCTATTGGTGACGACGTTGCTCTATGGCAAGGAGACCTTGGAGTATGAAGATATGGTCTCGATGCTGTGGTCCAATGAATAGCAAGAGAAGTTGACCAAAGAAGGTGCTCCTCAAGAGGGCTTGACTATGGAGGAGAGATCAGGAGGAAAAAAAAAAAGCAAATCAAGAGGATGATCAAAATTTAAAAAGAGCAAGAATAGAAAAGACGTCAGATGCCACAAGTACAATGAGATCGAGCACTTCAAATGTGATTGCCTACAGTAGAAGAATAAGAAAGGAGATAAGGGAGGATCTAATCCACTAAGTATGGTGACTGATCAGGAGGTAGAGGGTGATCTCTTGGATGTATCAGATAGTCATAGGTGATACATAGATGTTTGGACCCTAAATTTAGTCTATTCACATCACTACACCCCAAACCAATCTTAGTTTGTGACATACACCTAGATTGTTGAGGAGAGCGTGACACTCAGAGATGATCACCCATGCAAAGTCATTGGTATTGAGAGCATTCAGGTGAGGATGTTTGATGGGATGGTGTAAACTCTCACCAATATGAAGCACGTCCCAAAATTGAAGAAAAATCTAGTATCACTGGGCTATCTGGATTAAAGCAGTTATAGCATTAGCAGTCATGCTAGAAGTAGATTTTAAATACCTCCAATGGAGCCATGGTGGTAATGAAAGGTAGGAGGATGGAGAACAATCTCGATAGATTAGAAGGATCTATGGTGACCAAAGAATCTGATGCAACAGCAGCAATGTAGGACCAACAGGGGGCAAATCAATTATAACACTACTGCCTAGCCCACATGGAAGAATGTGGGATGAAGGAGCTGAGCAAGCATGATCTAATTCTAGATCTAAATGGAGGTATTTTGGAGGTATGTGAGCCATGTCAGATGGAAAAACAGAGGAGAGTGCAGTTTGCTAGTAGTTTAGCTCATAGTGCAACCACACTTAAATTAGCTCACATTGATGTATGGGGACCAGCTCCGATTTCAACCAGAAATGGGGTGAGATACTTCTTGACCTTCATAGATGATTTCTTAAGAAAGGTATAGATCTACTTCATGAAGGAGAAATTAGAAGTCTTTACCAGATTCAAGGTATGGAAGATCAAGATGGAGAAGAAAATAGGTCGGAGTTTGAAGTGTCTACGGTCAATAATGGTGGAGCGTACACCAACAGGGAGTTCCAAGCTTTTTGTAAGGAGTGCTCTACCAAAAGATACTTCTCAATGAGTGGGACTCCTCAGCAAAATGGGTTGGCTAAAAGGATCAATAGAATCCTTCTAAAAAAGGTATGGTGCATGAGGCTGTAGGTAGGACTTTCTAAGACGTTCTAGGTTGATATAGTGGATGCAGCCTGTTATCTAGTAAATCAGTCACTCATACAAGGTTAGATGATAGTATTCTAGAGGAAAAATGGTTTGAAAGGAAGATTGGGCTAAGCCAACAAAGGGTATTTAGGTGCGTGATATATATGCACATCGGTACTGGTGAGCGGAGTAAATTGGACTTTAGGTCATGGAAGATAGTGTTCTTAAGATATCCACGAGTTAAAGGATACTAACTATGGGATCCCTTGGAGAAGAAGGTCATCATTAGTAGGATTGTCATCTTTGATGAAAATTCAGTTCTTCAAAGATGAGATGACATGGAGGAGCAATAGGAGGTCCAGTAGGGTAGCATTGGAGAACTAACATCCTATTCTATTTTGCCACTTGTAGGTGCATCGAGAAGACTTGGTATTTAGGTAGAGCACTTCCCAAAAATGTATCCATAGGTGGAGAGAGCTCGGATGAGTGAAAGAAGCTAGGAGGTTCAGCATGAACAAGCAAGACCTAGGACAGACATCAAGGTTACACTGCACAAGCCTAAAAGAAACATCAGGCAACCAGAATGATATGGCTTTGAGGAGATGGTGTTATATACCCTGATGATAGCAAACAGGAACCCCTACACCTATGAAGAGGCTATGGAGAGCCAAGATAAAGAAGGATGGGTCCAAGCAATATCCGAAAGATGCAGTCTCTCCACAAAAATGAGACGTGATGTTTGGTGCAGTTGCCACAAGGGAAGAAACCCATAGGTTGCTAGTGGATTTACCAACGCAAGCAGAGGCCTTCAAAGTAGGGAGGTATTAGGTACAAGGCAAGATTAGCCTCCTTTAAAGTAGAAAGGTATTAGGTACAAGACGAGATTAGTAGCCAAGGGATACTCTCAAAAGGAAGACATTGACTTCAGCGATATTTTCTCTCCCATCATTAGACATATTTCCATCAGGATGCCACTGAGCATCATAGCAACTCAGGACCTAGAACTAGAATAGATGGATGTCAAGATGGCATTAAAGGAAAAACGGATTTTTCTATCGCAGGATGCATCTGATTGGATCAAATTTGTAGCAAAATAATTTTTAAAAATTTTTTATGATCTGATCAGATCTGAGAGTTCTTAGATTTGATTAGATTGATCTAAAATTAGAAGTAAAAAAATAAAAATAGTGATAACAATTATCACCTGATTAGGTAAACCATTTATCCGTTGTGATGATCTGATGATTGATCAAAGATTCTGATTGAGCCGTGCACATGCTCAGCCTCTACCAGTATCCACTTGAGTTAGATCTAGAAGTCTCCTCCTTCTAGATCTGATCTCCAAAGATCAGATATGATGTCTTCTTGTAGAACCTTCAAAACAAACTCCGAAGGCTATGCGTTCATCTCACGAACACCGTCGTCTCTCGCTGATCTTCGCAGCAACAGGACTTAATCTTTGCTCGTAGGTTTTGCCCAACTCTTAAGTATGGAGAAGAGAAAGAGGATCAGATGAGGAAGGTGTGGAGATGAATATTTTGGTAGGACTTCACCATAGAGAAATCAGGATACACAACAGCTTGCGCAGGGCCCTATTTATAGACCTAGTCAAGAGTCCCTTCGCATATAACATTAAACAAGTCAAAGTTTAACATGCAGAAGGACTCCTCCATAATCTCCATGCCTCACACCATATCTTTTATGTATTTTATCGCACAAAACTAAGAAATATGGCATGGAATAAAGGATAAGATAAGTAGATGGCGCAAACTCTTATCTCCCTAGACATTTGAATCAAATTCAAATGCTTTGACCAGTCAAATCAAATTTGAATGGGTGCCTTCTCTTATCCATCAGATGCGCACTCCATAAAGGGGCATGCGCTCACAAACTCCACAAAAATCCTTTATGGCGTGCACTCACAAACTCCATATAAATTCCATATGGACGTGCACCCTCAGATAAATTCTAGGAGGTGCACGTCATATCTCTTATTTCCTGTATACTGGGTCAACATTTGACCCTTGTCCTATTCCCATCTTATGGAATTAAGACAAAACCTTTTCAAATCCCATCCAATGGATTTATGTCAAGTCCTAATCAAGTTAGAATAAGTCTTGATTAGACTAGGACTCGGTCCAATTAGATCAAGAAAAATTCATCTAGAATTTTCGGGAGAGGCTTGTCCAAATTTCATCCTATGAGTTTAGGACAAGTCCTAATATGGCAACGACAATCCTTATCTTGTTTCCATCTTATGAGATTTAGGACAAGTCTTGATCAGACTAGGACAAGGTCAAATCAGATCAAGACAAATCCCTATAGAGTTTTCGGATAAGCCTTGTCAAAATAGTTCCACAAATTAGCAGGTCTTGTCTTGTTTCCATCCAATGGATTAGGATAAGCCTAGATTAGGTTAGGATAAGACTTTTCTGATCTGAACAAGTTTCAGTCAGACTAGAACAAACCTATACAAGACTCTTGAATGAGCCAAATCTATTTTGTCTTAGTCGAGATGACCCAGAAAAACTACAGAAGGAGAATGTTAGGCTCAATCATGTGCTAGCACAATTTTCTTGAACCTAATTGGATCTAATCCAAATCAATCGAACTGAATTAGCTTAATTGATGACATCCAGATCTAAACTCTTATTTGTGTGATCTAGTTAGATTCAGTTCTGTATGGTAATGGGACATGTCATGATCTCCATCATCGCCATCATCGAAATATCTTTTGATGGATCAGAACTCTTTTGATTCATCCAATTAGAATCGTCGATCATCAAGACAATTCTAATTGATCCCAAAATACACCAGTGACACCTAGCAGTATATGGTGACAATCCATCAAAATTAAATAGTGAACCTTTCGGTGCAGCTACCTATGTAATTAGATTCTTCTATCATGCGCTCTAACGAGATTAGGATTAAGATGAACTTGTCAAATCCAACACCCATCATATGAATGAATCATTCGATTTGAGTCTAATGTGAAATCCTAATAGAAACTTCTTTCTATTATTTCACATTACCATGGCCATGGGTTTTAGAACTTGATCTTATGATCATCATAGGTCTACTCCTCCTCTACCGAGGTTGATAGATCCCATCTTGGTGCGATCCAATTTTTATAATGAACATGCTATAGCCAACATACACCTCAAGATTTCGAATGGTTAGGAGACTAAGTTATGGTGTAGTCAAACTATAATACCCTTAAGGTGAACTGCCGATGCACCTTAGGTCAAAGAATCAGATACACGCTGTAGCATCGAACTAGTCATTGACAAGAAGGTAGGCTTCCTTATGACTGCTTAAGGTGGTCATGCTCAGTGCCCTCATTCTCTAATGAGTATTTGTACTCTCGCTCCGGTGTCTCCATACCGTAGACTCAAGACTCATCTATCCTAAGAAAATGATCATACATCAATCTTCTAGATGTATCACCATCCTCATGATGATCTTATGATCGAAAGTAATTTATGAGTTAATTATGATAACATATGCCTTAAATTCTCAACTCTTGAAAATATGTGTTATCATGCCTATTAATTCAATGGATGTATCACAGATACTTTAATATATAATATGATAGAATAAATAATCTTTTAATTAATTTTAAATTAAAATTATAAAAATATTCTTAAAAAGTATTTAACAAGTGTCAGCCAATCTGGCTTCTAGGGCACACATCTAACAAACTTCCACTTGACCTAAAGCCAATTGGCTACAAATCTAAGTCCCATTTTCTCAAAGTAGGCTTGGATCTTCTGCAAGTCTAAAGGCTTCGTCAGTGGGTCAACTGCATGGTCTATGGAGTCGACTCCCTTAACCTCGATGTATCCTTCTTGAGGTAATTGCGGATTAGGTGAAATCATCTTCTTAAAATTCTTCCAACTTACAGTACCACCAGTGCACAAAAACAAACTTTTAGACATCAACTTTTGATCATATTTATCAGACATAAGGTCTGAGTCTGCATACTCCTAGACCTAGAGTTCACCATGCTGAACCCCTTCAGTACCTCCTCTATTAGAGAGACCCAGCATCCTCTTTAGTCTATCCCCATAGACCTAAAATGAAGGATGCCTTACCTAGATCTATCATAGAAAATTTTTTAGATAACCATACTTTGACCTATGTCAGCATGAAAATATCATTTTCAATTAGGAGGATGTCATCCACATACAATATGAGGAAGACAACAATGCTCCCACCGACCTTCTTGAACACACTTGATTTCTCCTCGTTCTTAATGAAACCAAATAATTTGATTGTATCAAGCATTCCTCTTTGAGATGCTTGCTTGAGTCCATAGATGGATCTTTGTAGCTTGTAGATCTTTATGATCACCATCACTGGATGTGAAAATAAATGATTGTTCCATATAAATATCTTCCTCAAGATATCCAATTATGAACTTCGTTATCACATCCATCTGCCATATTTTGTAATTGAAATATACTGCAATGGCAAGCAATGTGCAGATGGTGGCCACTGATGAGAAGATAACCTTATATCCTTTCGCCACTAGCCTAGTCTTGAATGTCTCTTCATTCCCATCTACACATATCTTTCTCTTGAAGATCCATTTATATCCAATAGGTACTATACCTTCAGGTGGATCTACCAAGATCTAGATTTGGTTCGAGTGCATCGAGTCAATTTCTGACTTTATCGCTTCTAACTATTTCTCGGAGTCGATATCTAATATTGCCTCATCATAGGTTCTAGGATCATCACCATGAACCCATTTTTTATGAGGAATATTTTCTCTACATCCTCTAAAATAGTACCTACGTACCTTCAGAAGGACATAAAATCCTATTTGACCTATAAGGTGGAGGAGGTAGTGAATTATGGATCGGTTCAGACTAATTGGGTTCCTGAGGTTCCTTGGCTCGTTGCTCTTTGAAGACTTTCTCCTTGAGTCTAATATATATTTTGATGCCATCATCTTGAACAAACTATTTTTCAAGTAAAATGATGTGTCAACCGACAATCATCTTGTGGTTTTTCGGAAGATAGAAGTAATATCCTAATAACTTTTAGGATATCCAATAAATTAAGCTCTAAGGAACCTAGACTCTAACTTGTCCACTGTCGGACAATCCCAATTCTGAGATGACTCAGACTTGGCTTCTTGCCATGCCATATCTCATATGGTATGGTAGGAACGATTTTAGATCGAACCCTATTAAACTGTCCCTAAAAAAACTCTGGAAGATCCGTGAAGCTCATCATGGATAGACCATATCTAATAGGGTTCATTTTCTTCATTCTGAAATCCTATTAAGTTGAGATATTTTAGGCAAAGTCCATTATGAGACTATATCATTATCCTTGAGATAGTCTAAAAATTTTTGACTAAGGTATTCACCTTCTTGATCTGATCGAAGAACCTCAATGGGCTTTTTGATTTACTTTTCTACTTCATGTCTGAATTTTTTAAACTTTTTAATGACTTTAGACTTATGTCATATCAAGTACATATATCCGTACCAAGATAGATTATCGATAAAGATAATAAAGTAGACATAATTATCTCTGGCCGACACGTCGATTGGGCCACACACATCTATATGTACCAAAGTAAGTAGGTCTGTGGCCCTTTTCCATATCCCATAAAAGGAAGCTTGGTCATTTTGCCTTAAAGGCATGATTCACTAATCGGATATAACTCAAAAGTCAACGGATCCATCAGTCCAAATTTTTCAAATTTGTTGATCATGTCTTCAGCTATATGACCTAGCCTAAGGTGCCACACTATCTCTAGATCATTTTGATCCTATGGCATTCATGTTTTGCTCGACAAACTCAATGACGAGTATTCCTTCAGAAGGTTCTTCTTCCTGCTTGTTCTTCAGGCTGGCCAGGTATGCAGGATAGTCCCACTTCCAATGGCCATCAGAGTTGCAATGAAAATACCTTTTCTTCTCCATGGCCTTCTTCTTCAGCTCATCCTCCTTTTCTCCTTATATTTTCTGCTTCTTCGCAGACTTCTTCTTTCCAAAAGACTTTCTCTTGGAAGAAGTCTGCTCCATAGCCAAAACTGAGCCCTTTGAATCCTTCAAAGTTTGCTCAGCAGTAACCAGCATATTTATTAACTCAGCCAAGATGCACTGGAGCTTATTCATATGGAAGTTCATAATGAACCATCCATATAAATCAATCAAAGACTGTAGGATCACATCAATCTGTGGTTCCTTGACCATCAAGACTTTGAGCTTCTAAAGCTTTTTAGGTCCTTGACCATTACCAAGCAATAAACTCGGACTAACTGTCCATCATGCATTTGTACCTTAAAAAGTCTCTTCGACACTTAATAACACACTATGCGACTCTATTCACTGAACAACTTTTGCAAGTGTGCCAACATTTGGCAATCAGTCCTGATGTCTTTATGTTGGTGCTGCAATTCATCTAACATTGAGCCCAACATGTGACACCTTATTTTGTTATGATCGTCGGACCACTTCTCATGAGACGTTCTCCGATCAGTAGTCGGATGGACTAGTAAAGGAGAAGTCCTGATCCAATACATAGGTCAACTTTTTTGAACCCAAAATATTTTTGAAGTTCTTTAGCAAATCCTTGTAAATTGGTCTAGTCAACTTGTGGGTATCTAGAACTCAGGCTAGGGGTTTTGATGCAGACATTTTCTTGTAGAGAGTCAATATTTCTAGTTAGACTTATAATTTGACTCAACCAATTTATTTAGTATTTTTATTTTTAAATAAATTAGGCTTCCATTATTTTTTCGAATTCCTACACTCTCTTGGTAGAGATGCGAAAATCTCTACGATCATTGATTTCTAGTATGTGGTGCAGTCCCATCGACTAGCTCATCACCTCACCTAACAATAATTGGTGATGGGTCAACCGATGAGTGGACTACTCTTATCCAATATTTTTCTAAACATGATGCATCCAAACCTGGTCTCTAATTCATTAAGCTCACCATGCCCAGAATATTGCTCCACTCCTTAGTTAAGTCAAACCCACCATTTGCATAAATTGGATCCCTCACTATATCCAAAATATTAAGCCCAACCCATCCTCCAACCCATAGCATCCAATGCCTAATAGATATGGTTGCATCTTTTCGGTGCAACTGAACCATTGTATTTAATCAAGAACAATCAACCCTAAAAAGGGCCCGCACATCTATAATGATGGAAGACCTAGGACTTAATATTTTCTTAGAAAGATTTGATTTGGTCTCTTAGACTCAACTAGTCATAATATTTATGACTAACCTAATGGCATGGGTTAGCTCGAATCGTTAGCCATCTCAAATCAGAACTGGATCGACTCAATCGACCAAGTAAGTGAGATTAGTGGAAGGAATATATCATTAACTCACTGTGAATGCATTCAGATCAAGTAGCTTTCAATTAAAGACCACTGATCGTATTTTTCATACTTACCTTAGACACTGACTTGTCTGACCAGAACTGATCGGGTTAGCTTACAACTCAGGCTCGAACTGCGGAGCCAAATTAGGTCTTAACTTGATCAACCATATGTGACTATGAGTCGATCTTGATCTAGACTTAATCCTATTAGGCTAGTCAAATGTAAGCACTTTTGATCCCACCTAACCAACTCTTGATTCGGTTTGATCAACCGCTAGACCTAATTGAGCTACCATCATCCGAACTCATGATTTATGAAGGTGTCTTAGATTTAAAAATTCATAATTTTTAGACCTAATTAATTTTATAAACTTAATTCTTAATTAAGTTTAAGGGTTCAACAATAAAACATGTATCAAAAAATTTTAGGGTTTCAGGATCTAGGGTTTTGCAAAAAAGTAAGTTTTTGATTTTTAATTAAGGACAAATGCGTAGCACCCCAACACACCATAAGAGCACCCCATCGAATGAAAAAAGAGGGCCTTTAAATCTTTGTTACTCTTATGATCGAATGGCCAAGGGGAATGACTTAATCAGAAATATGAACTATACTACAAAACTGTTAGATCTAAAGTATATAACTATTACATGATTTAAGATATAATCTATATATATTTTGCATACATCTCATGTATCAAATTTAACATTTAAATTTATGTTTCAGATTTGATTACATCTGATGTAATATCTAAAAGTAAAATTTTAAATAATCTCATCATAAAAAAATTTAATCTAGACTACTCATGGCATAGATCTATGTAACTAGTCTAGACATGCATTGCATATGTCATACATGTGAAAATTTTAAATGCATCTCATGCTTTTAGATCTAATTATATCACATATAATATCTAAAATTTAACTAATCTAATCATATAATCTTTAAAAAATTAAATGAATATTTCATAAAATTTTTGATCTAGACTATGAGATTAAACTAAATATCTAATCTAGACATATGCTGCCTATATCACATATATCAAAATTTTAAATTAGATCTTATGTTTCAGATATGATTACATCTAATGTAACATCTGAAACTTAAATGATAAATTATAAAAAATTAAATCAGATCTAATCTAAAATATATTTGAAAACTATCATGATATAGAACAACAGATCTAGACTAGAGCACGCATTGTTTATGTCAAACATATATATTTAAAACATGTAATTTTTTACTTTAGATCTGATTACATCTAATGTAACATCTAAAAATTAAATAATTAGATCATAAAAAAAAATTTAGATCAATCTAAAGATAGATCTGAAAGCAGCAACCTGGCTCTGATACCAGTTGAAGAAAAAACGAATTTTTCCATCGTAGGATGCATCTGATCAGATCAGATTTATAGTGGAATAATTTTTAAAAAACTTTCATGATCTGATCAAATCTAAGAGATTTTAGATATAATTAGATTAATCTAAAATTAGAAGTAAAATAAAAATAAAAATAATGATAATAATTATTACCTGATCGGGTAAACCATTTACCCATTATGATGATCTGATGACTGATCCGAGATACTGATTGAGCTGTGCACGCGCCCAACCTCTATCGGTATCTACTCGAGTCAGATCTCGAAGTCTTCTCCTTCTGGATCTGATCTCCAAAGATCATATCTAATATCTTTCCGTAGAACTTTCAAAACAAATTCTGAAGACTACGCGTTCATCTCACGAACACCGTCGTCTCTCGCTGATCTTCGCACCAACAGGACTTGATCTTTGCTCGTAGGTTTTGCCCAACTCTTCAGCATGGAGAAGAGGAAGAGGATCAGATGAGGAAGGTTTGGAGATGAATATTTTGGTAGGGCTTCATCGTAGAAAAATTGGGATACACAATAACTTATGCAGGAACCTATTTATAGACCTAGTCAAGAGTCCCTTCGCATATAACTTTGAACAAGTCAAAGTTTAACATGTAAAAGGACTCCTCCATGATCTCCATGTCCCACACCATATCTTTTCTATATTTTATCACATAAAACTCAGAAATATGGCATGGAATAAAGGATAAGGTGAGTAAATGGAGCAAACTCTTATCTTCCTAGACATTTGAATCAAATTCAAATACTTTGACCAGTCAAATCAAATTTGAATGGGCGTCTTCTCTTATCCATCAGATGCGCATGCCATAAAGGGGTGTGCACTCACAAACTCCACATAAATCCTATATGGACATGCACCCTTAGATAAATTCTAGGAGGTGCATGCCACATCTCTTCTTTCCTGCATACTGGGTCAACATTTGACCCTTGTCCCATTCCCATCTTATGGGATTAAGACAAAACCTTTTCAAATCCCATCTAATGGATTTATGTCAAGTCCTAATCAAGTTAGAATAAGTCTTGATCAGACCAGGACTCGGTCCAGTCAGATCAAAAAAAATTCATCTAGAATTTTTGGAAGAGGCTTGTCCAAATTTTATCCCATGATTTTAGGACAATCCCTAATATGGCAACGACAACCCTTGTCTTGTTTCCATCTTATGAAATTTAGGACAAGTCTTGATCAGGTCAGTACAAGGTATAGTCAGATCAAGATAAATCCCTATAGAGTTTTTGGATAAGCCTTGTCCAAATAGTTCCACAAATTAGCAGGTCTTGTCCTATTTCCATCTGATGGATTAGGACAAGCCTAGATCAGGTTAGGATAAGACTTTTCTAACCTGGACAAGTTTTAGTCATACTAGAATAAATCTATACAAGGCTCTTGGATGAGCCAAATCTAATTTGGCTCAGTTGAGATGACCCAGAAAAACTACAGAAGGAGAATGTTAGGTTCAATC
Organism: Cocos nucifera; assembly: GCA_006176705.1. Lineage (NCBI taxonomy): Eukaryota > Viridiplantae > Streptophyta > Magnoliopsida > Arecales > Arecaceae > Cocos > Cocos nucifera. The sequence continues at coordinate 87,205 of QRFJ01000105.1, read as the reverse complement.
GTGTGCTAGAATGATTTTCTTGAACCTAATTGGATCTAATCCAAATCAATCAAACTAGATTAGCTCAATTGATGACATCTAGATCCAAATCCTTATTTGTGTGATCCAGTTAGGTTCAATTCTATATGATAATGGGATATGTTATGATTTTCATCATCGATATCATCAAAACATCTTTCGATGGACCAAAACTCTTTCAATCCATCCAATTAGAATCGTCGATCATCAAGATAATTCTAATTGATCCCAAAATCCACCAGTGACACCTAGCAGTATATGGTGGTAACCCATCAAAATAGAATAGCGAACCTCTCGATGCAGTAACCTATGTGATTAGGTTCTTTTATCATGAGCCCCAATGGATTTAGGGTTAAGGTGAACTCGTCAAACCCAACACCCATCATATGAATGAATCATTCGATTCGAGTCCAATGTAAAATCCTAATAGAAACTCCTTTCTATTATTTCACACTACCAAGGCCATGGGTTTTAGAACTCGATCTTATGATCATCATAGGTCTACTCCTCCTCTACCGAGGTTAATAGATTCTATCTTGATGCGATCCAACTCCTACAATGAACATACTATAGCCAACATACTGAAGGAACCAGATCTAGGATTTCATGGATAGGTCTTGAAATTTTTTCAAGATCATACAGCAGAAGACTTAAATAAATCAAATACTTATTTAAATAAATATGTAAACACCTAGATCTTAGATCTATTACATGATCAAGGCATGATATTAAATCAAAAATTAGAATCAAACATAAAAGAAAAGATTGATCAAATCAACCTAGATCTACACTATATCAAATGCAGGTATGAAGTTAATAGATCAGATCTATTATCTGAGCAAGTTAGATGTTCTAACTTGCTAATCCAAACTTTAGGATGAAGTCATGAGCTACATATGCATCCGACATCTAGGAGTCATCCACACGAGCCCACGAACACGATCAGAGATCCTGATGCACGAAATCAGCATAGTATGCTAGTACTATGATGATCTCTCTTCGACGGTCGATCCGATGCTTTCTTCTTTGAAACTTGGACTCTCTAAAATATCAAAAGAAAAGAGGAAGATTTGTGATGCTGAGACACCTTCAAAAGCTCACAAAAAGGGAGGAAGAGATCTGAAACAAAAATCCTAGAAGAAGATCCTCTTCTTCTTCTTTGTTCTTTTTCTAGACACCCTAATTTATGTTTTCAATATCTCCATGATCCAGATGAATTTTTCTCTGATTTTTCTACACCAAAGAGAACTCTCAAATGTTTGCAACCATGAAAATTTTAGCCAAAATTATTTTTTAAATAAAGAGATATGCAGACTCTAAGTTAGGTCAAAAATCTAGACTAGGAAGGACCAAATGAGGGAAGTTGTTGGGGCGCCTAACTCTTGGGCACCCCCACCATACTTTTCTACCATGGACCAGAAAGGGGGGTGCACAAAAAATCCCTCTTTTACCATGAAAATCAGAGAAAATAAAGGAAGATGGGTTGGCACACAATGGGAAGAAGATTTGGTCAATAAGGATTCTATCTCATAGAATTCTTAAGCAAAACTAATTTTCCTTTTGACTTGGTCTTCTAACAAACTTCCATATGAGAAATAGAAGAGAGAAAGGGGGGCATGAGAAGCCTTTGGGTGTGGAGATTATTCACATAAAAACACAAAGAGAAAGGGGTGGCACGTGAGGATTAGGTGGTGCAAGGAATAGAGAGTCCGAGTCACACTAGGACTCCTATTTTGACTTGGTCAAACAAGGTCTTTTAACCAAATAAAAATTAGAATAAACCAACCAAATTAAATAAGGTCCTAACCCATTTAAGAACTTAATTAAATTATATTAAATTTAATTTAATTTTAATTTAATTTTTTAATCAAATTAGAAAATTGGATTGACACGAGTCCTAGTTAGACTAGGACTAGTTCTTCCTTGCACTTGACTTATCCAATAAGCCAATTGGATTTGATCCAATCAAGTCCAAACCAAATATAATTGAACCATATTTAATTAGACTTAATCTCAGTCTACTGGCTTAATCAAATTAAGTCAATTAGCAATCGAATTGCCAATCGATCCTTCTGCAACACTTGCACTAGGTCAAACATCAATCGTATTGTTCATTTAATCCTAAAATGATTCTAAATCACTGATCAACTATCCGATCAAAATATGAACTCTAATGTATGTGACCTCATAGGTCCAAACCTAAGTCAGTAGTACAGAAATAAATTTTTATACCAATCAAAGTGACCATCTAGCAATGAATCCAATGGTCAGATAGGTCGAAAGGTGTAAAACGCCATCCTTAGAATCCATGCGAATATAGTTTTCATATAATTCATTCCCTTAACCAAAATGCTCGTAGGATACCTCAGAGTTCAACTGTTACCCTGACCAAGGTTTCGCTATATTAAAATATAGTGATACATTCTTCTCTAACTCTTGGAGTGATCAATTCCATCTTGATCACACTCTGACTTTGCAAGTGCTTGACTGTGCCCAAAAGCCTTCCATTGCTAAATTAGAAATTTAGTTAGTCTAGTATCAAAGCACAGTGAGTTGCTTACAAATCACTGAGATGATCTTAGGTCTAAGAGACACTTATACTTATATCCCATCAGAGATATTCTCGATAGCAGAATGCTCTAGAGTTGATCACGTTCAATGATGATGTATCCATACATCTCACCTATATGCCATTCCAGTGTCTCCACACTTTTTGGTTAAGAGGACAACCAACCTATATGGCATATAGCGACCTATGCTCGATAGACGTTGTCATCCTAATTAACAGCCTATCATTTGATCATGAATAAATTTAAAGGCTAATCGATAAATCCTCTCTTTATCGAAACTAAATAATCCTTAGGACTTCATCACAACAATGAAGTTTATTGGAAGATATAAATTTATGATGAAAAAGGATGCCAAAATATTTTTTATTAATTAATAAATTAATTATAATATATCAACCATCAACAGGCTGATGATTGATTTTGGGAAATAATTTTCAACAACTTTCACTTATCTTAAAGCCACTCGATACAATATCTAATACCCATCTTTGACTTATGGTTGTCGAACTCCTTGATTGCCAGAGCTTTAGTGAAGGAGTTGGCTAGGTTCTTCTTTCCATCGATCTTTTGAAGATCGACATCACCATAATCTCATGGACCAAATAGAAGCGGCGTAGAATGTGCTTTATCCACTGGTGTCCCTTCGATTCCTTTGCTTGAACTATGGCGCCAGTGCTGTTGCAGTAGAGCAGGATTGGACCATCAATGGAGGGTGCTACTTCGAGCTCAATGATCAACTTTCTCAGCCACACAGCTTTCTTTGCTGCATCTGATGTTGCCATGTACTCTGCTTTGCAAACAGAGTCAGCCACTGTATGGTGCTTGAAACTTTTTCAGCAGATTGCTCCATCATTTAGAGTAAAAAAATATCCTGACATACTTTTACTATCATCATGGTTAGATTAAAAGCTGGAGTTTGTAAATCCCACAAACTTTATATCTGACTTACCATAAACCAACAATTGATCCTTAGTATTTCTCAAATACTTAAGGATACTTTTAACCACCTTTCTATGATTTTTTTCAGGATCAGACTGGTATCTACTCACTACTCCTAGTGAGTATACCATGCCTAATCTCGTATATGTCATTGCATACATAATAGATTCCACTATCAAAGCATATGGAATTCTACTCATACGCTCTCTCTCTTTAGGATTTATCGGACAATCCTTCTTAGAGAGAGAAATTTCATAGCCTATCGGGAGATTGCCCTTTTTGGAATTCTCCATGCTGAACCTCTTTAGCATAGTTTTTATGTATGTGGACTGGTATATACCAAGCATCCTTTTAGATCTATCCCTTTAGACCTTCATCCCTAGGATGTAGGATGCTTCACCCAAGTCCTTCATGGAGAACTGTGATGACAACCAGACTTTTATTCCTTATAGTGCAGGAATATCATTTTCGATTAAGAGAATGTCATCCACATACAAAATAAGAAGTACCACTACTGGGCTATTTGCCCATTTATAATTACAGGATTCTTCTCCATTCTTAATGAAGTCATACGTTTTAATTACTTTATCAAAATGTATGTTCTAACTCTGAGATGCTTGCTTTAATCCATAAATGGATCTCTGAAGCCTGCATACCTTGGACTCATCTATGGATGTGAACCCCTCAGGTTGTATCATATACACCTCTTCGGTTAGCTCTCCATTTAGGAAAGCCATCTTCATATCTATCTGCCAGATCTCATAGTCTAGGTGAGCAGCTATTGCAAGCATTATCTGAATGAATTTAAGCATTGCCACTGAAAAGAATGTCTCATCATAGTCAAAATCATAACGTTGATGATATCCCTTGGAAACTAGATGGGCTTTATAGGCCTCCACCTTTTCGTCTACACCTCTTTTCCTTTTGAATATCCATTTACATCCAATGAATTTAACCCCTTCAGGTGGGTCAACTAATATCCATACATCATTGACCTTCATGAAATCCATTTTGGATCTCATGGTTTTTAGCCATTTCTCAGAGTCAAATCTCTGCATCGCATCCATATAAGTGATAGAATCTTCATCATTCTCATCGAGTTCGATGGGATCACCATCCTAGACCAAGAAGCCATAGTATCTGTCCGGATGATATGATACTCTACCGGATTGCCTTAGTGGTGTAGGTTTACTAGGCTTCAGATCTGATCTGATCAAATCCGACTTAGGTTCAAAATTCTGTGTTGGACTTTCTATCTGTTGAACTTCATCAAGTTCAATCTTAGAGGCAATAGTTCCTTCACCAAGGAATTTCTTTTTCAAAAAGGTTGTCCTAAGACTGACGAACATCTTTTATTCATCAGCATGGTAGAAATAGTATCCTTTGGTCTCTTTTGGGTATCCTATGAATGCACACTTGTCAGACCTAGGTCCAAGTTTATTTGTAACTAACCATTTGATATAAGTCGGGCACCCCCAAACCCTAAGGTGTGAAAATGCTAGCTTATACCCCATCTATATCTCATATGGAGTTTTAACTACAGACTTACATAGAACCCTATTTAATAGATAACAAGTCGATTTGAGTGCATATCCCCAGAAGGATATCGACAAGCTGGCAAATTTCATTATGGATCGAACTATGTCTAACAGAGTCCGATTCCTTCTTTCAGATACACTATTATGCTGTGGTATTCCAGGAGGAGTCTATTAGGAGAGAATTCCATTCTCCTAGATATGTGAGAAACTCATCATAAAGGTATTCTCCTCCTCGATCAGATCGAAGAGTTTTAATACTCTTTCCAGTTTATTTTTCTACTTCACTTCGAAATCGTTTGAATATTTCAAAAGAATCCAACTTATATTTCATCAGGTAGATATATCCATATCTAGATAGATCATCTGTGAAAGTGATGAAGTAGATATATCCACCTCTAGTACTTATGCTCATTGGTCCACATACATCAGTATGTACTAGACCTAAGAGCTTATTAGCTCTCTCACCTTTTTCAGTAAAAGATGACTTGGTCATTTTACAAAGAAGACAGGACTCACAGATTGGAAGTGATTCACAATCATTGGCTTCGAGGATTCCCTCTTGAGTCAACCTATTTATCATGTTCTTATTTATATGACCTAGCCTACAGTGCCATAAGTAGATATCTGATACACTATCTAATCTAGGGTGCTTGCTAGTAGAATAGACTACATTAATAAATTGAGATAACGTATATACACCATTATTCAATTATTCATAGAAAGAAATAACACCATTCACAATGACATTACAAACTCATTTCTTTATTAAAATTTTATAATTATTCATGGCCAAAAGGCCTACAGAAATGATATTTAAAAAGAAACTACGACAGAAATGATAATCACTAAGAATAATGGTACGAGATTCAAATATAAGTTTCAAAATTTCTAAAGCCAGAACTGAAACTGGTCTTCCATCTCCAACATTCAGAAATCTTTTATCTTGCTCGAATCTTCTACTAACCTGCAACCTCTGCAATGAATTGCAAATATTGTAAGGGCTATCGATATCCAATACCCAGTCAGTAATATCACAAATAGAAAAATTGTAAGGAGTTATCATATAAATACCTTACCCAATAACAGCTTGCTTCTTTCTCTACCTATTCAGGTCCATGGAGGCAATGTACTGAGAACAGTTCCTTTTCTAGTGCCCCCACTTTTTGCAAAAGAAGCATTCAGTTTGACTCTTATCGGGCTTGATCTTCCTAATCTGGTCCTGCACTGATGTTCCAGCCTAAACTTGCACCTTCTTTGTTTTTTTCTTCTTATTCTTCTTTCCTTTCCTAAAGGATCGAGAACTAGAAGACGAACCTCTTACTAAGTTTACCGACTCTTTATGGAGCTGGTGATCCTTCTCAAAGTTCTAAAGTAACCCCAGTAAGTCGTGGTAGTTTACTTCAGGCTTTGTCATTCTGTAATGAGTAAGAAAAGGAAGATAGAACTTTGGCAGCGAGTTCAGTATTGCATCTTTCCCAAGTTGTTCATGCAAGGAAAAGTCAAGTTTGCTCAAGCGCTCTATCAGCTCGATTATGTATAGTACATGATCAGTGACAGAGGCTCCATCCTACATTTTGGCATTGAAGATGGCATAACTAGTCTTGTGCCTCTCAATGTCATTCGATGTGCCAAAAGAATCCTCCAACACTCAGAGTATTTGATTTGACTGAGTTATCTCAAACCTACGACTGAACTCATCGCTCATCATAGCCAACATAATGCAGTGCATCATGGTTCGATCACTGAGCCACTTCTGATAAGTGTCTCTAACTGTTCCACATGCATTGGTAGCTAGCTCCTCAGGTGTAGAATCCGTCAGCACATATAGGATCCATTTATACTCCAGAACAATCTTCAACTTTCGATACCAGCTACCAAAGTTGGATCCCACCAACTTATCATTGTCCAATAATGATTGGAGCAATAGGGAAGTGGCCATGTCTGCATAAAGAAAAATCAAAATCTAATCAGTAATTGATTTATTAAATCTAAAGATTTGGACTTTAATTAAAAGATTTTTTCTACTATTTTATTCGAATTGATAGCCTCTACCTCTAATTCGAAAAATTATTCTAATTTCTTAGTGGATACTAGAATCCATATAGACTGCACACGAGCCTAACTTTGGTTGGCCAACCCATGTACGTCTAAGGGTAGGTTCATAACCAATTATTTCTCTAAATAACTTTTAGTAATTAAATTTTGCCCCAGCCCCTAATCAGTTGGCTTTGGCCTTCTCAGAAAAGGGTCCAGTTAGCTCCAACCATTAACATGACCATACTTAGCCTATCTAACCAATGAATGATCAGGCCCAACTTTGATTGGCCCACCTGACCACTATTTAGAAAGATGTATCAAAGAGATCATATAATGAATGATAATTCTATCAACCGATAAGCACCAAGCCTTTGGACCTTCAATGATTATCCAACCGATAGACCCATTATCATCCACTTTAATGAGAGGCTATAATCTAGTTATCATATAACTATTTTATTTTAGGGACCTAATAATTTTAGAAGATTTATTTATAAAAGTGAGTAGGTCAGATTAACCAGCTTATCATGATCATCCCGCTAGCTTTACCAAGTCAGCTTAAGGAAGACCACTAACAAGCTAATCTAGAAGTACCTAAATCAGTCACATTGATTTACCTAGCTAGCATGGGTCAGCTCGAATGGTCAAGTGATTCAATCAAAATATAATCTGACCAAAAGATCGGATAAGTTCGATCGATGGGAGGGTCTGCTAAAGCTTATCTTAGACACTATCAAAAATGATCAGATAAGTGGACTGCCAATTAAAAACCACCAATCTGGTTTACCTTAGACACTAACTGATTTAATTAATTTTAATTAGATCAACCTAACAGTTCATGCTAGACCGCATAGCCAAGAATCAAGTCTATCTTAGGTCTTATTAAAGACATGGACTTGACCAACTACAACTATTATAATTGATCTAAAGAATCCTTGATCTAATCTAAGATAATAATTGATTAGATTTAGTTAATTCTCTAATTAAATTTATTCTTTAATCTAACCCTAGGTCTAACCTAATTAATGGATCTAATCCCCACTAACTCATTTAACCCAATGTGTTATGATTTATGTCTTAGGATCTTTAATTCACAATCTTAGATCCTAATCAATCAACTTCTTAATTCTCAATTAAGTTTTAGGATGAGGGTTAGGGTTTGACTTTTCAAAAATAATTTTTATATTTATAAAATATTTTTATAATATGGTTCTATCAATCAAGTTGCATGTTTGATTTATAATCAATATGCAAGTAAAATAAATATAAAACTACTTTAGATCTAATCTAAACAGGTTCATGTAATTAAAATAGTTTCAATAATAATCAATCATAAATCTCCCTAGATCAAATCTAATATATTTATGATGATTAAAATTAGATTAAAATATTTTTAAATAGATCATAAAATCTTTTAGATCTAATTTAAAATTTTATGATCAATATTTTAAATCAGCACGTACTAGGACAACCTATTCACTGTAAAGAATAAACCTTACAACAGGACAACCTTATGGCAGTCCATGTAATCTAAAATATTTTATTTTTAAATCTAAAACTATTTTAAATTTATTAAATCATAAATAAAATTAGATCAAATCTAATAAATTTATGATTAGAGTCAGATCATTATGAACTAGGACAACCTTTTCACTATAAGGGATCAACCTTATGGCAGTTCGTGAGTTTTGAATTTTTAACTTTAGATTTAATAATTAGATTATAAATTAGATCTAATCTATGAAATAATATAAATATGCACAAAAATTATGTAATAAGAACCTAGCTCTAATACCAATTGAAGAAACCAAATCTAGGATTTCATGGGTAGATCTTGAAACTTTTTCAAGATCATACAGCGAAAGACTTAAATAAATTAAATATTTATTTAAATAAATATATATATATATATCTAAATCTTAGATCTATTATATGATCAAGGCATGATATTAAGTTAAAAATTAAAATTAAATAAGAAAAAAAAGATTGATCAAATCAACCTAGATCTACGCTACATCAAATGCAGGTATGAAGTTAATAGATCAGATCTATTACCTAAGCAAGTTAGACGTTCTAACTTGCTGATCCAGGCTTGAGGATGAAGTCACAAGCTACACACATGTTCGACATCTAGGAGTCACCCAGACGAGCCCATGAATATGATCAGAGATCCTGATGTAGGAAATCAGCACAGTATGCTAGCACTGTACTAATCTCTCTTCGATGGTTGATCCGATGCTTTCTTCTTTGAAACATGAACTCTTCAAAATATTAAAAGAAAAGAAGAAGATTTGTGATACTGAGATACCTCTCAAAATCTCATAAAAATAGAGGAAGAGATCTAGAACAAAAACCCTAGAAGAAGACCCTCTTCTTCTTCTTTGTTCTTTTTCTAAACATCCTGATTTGTGTTTTCAATATCTCCATGACCCTGATGAATTTTTCTCTAATTTTTCTACACCAAAGAGAACTCTCAAATGTTTGCAACCATAAAAATTTTAGCCAAAAATTTTATTTAAATAAAGAGATATACAGAGTCCAAGTTAGGTCAAAAGCCTAGACTAGGAAGGACCAAATGAGGGAAGTTATTGGGGCGCCCAAGAGTGGGCGCCCCCACCATACTATTCTACCATGGACCAGCAAGGGGGGTGCACAAAAAATCCCTCTTTTACCATGAAAATCAGAGAAAATAAAGGAAGATGGGTTGGCACACAATGGGAAGAAGATTTGGTCAACAAGGATTCTATCTCATAGAATCCTTAAGCAAAATTAATTCTCCTTTTGACTTGGTCTTCCAATAAACTTCCATATGAGAAATAGAAGAGAGAAAGGGGGGCGTGAGAAGCCTTTGGGCATGGAGATTATTCACATAAAAATATAAAGAGAAAGGGGTGGGGCGTGAGGATTAGGTGAAGCAAGGAATAGGGAGTCCTAGTCACACTAGGACTCCTATTTTGACTTGGTCAAACAAGATATTTTAACCAAATAAAAATAAGATTAAACCAACCCAATTAAATAAGGTCCTAATTTATTTAAAAATTAAATTAAATTAAATTAAATTAAATTAAATTTTGATTTAATTTTTTAATTAAATTAAAAAATTGGGTTGATCCGAGTCTTAGTTAGACTAGGACTAGTTCTTCCTTGTACTTGACTTATCCAATAAGCCAATTGGACTTGATCTAATCAAGTTCAAACTAAATTTAATTAAATTATATTTAATTAGACTTAATTTTAGTCTACTGGTTTAATCAAATTAAGCCAATTAGCAATCGAATGACTATTCGATCCTCCTGCAATACTTGTACTAGGTCAAACATCAATCGTATTGATTGTTTAACCCTAAAATGATTCTAAATCACTGATCAACCATCTGATCGAAATGTGAACTCTAATGTGTATGACCTCATAGATCTGAACCTAAGTTGGTAGTATAGGAATAAATTTTTATACTAATCGAAGTGACCATCTAGCAATGATATCCGATGGTCGGATAGGTCGAAAGGTGTAGAACACCATCTTTAGAATCCATATGAATATAGTTTCCATATAATTCATCCTCTTGATCAAAATGCTCAAAAGATACCTCAGAGTTCAACTGTCAACTCTGATCAGGTTGTCCATGTTGTATTTCAAAATATCAAATCCATCTGATGGATTATCCTGACCAAGGTTTTGCTATATTGAAATACAGTGATACATTCTTCTCCAACTCTTGGAGTGGTCAATTCCATCTTGATCACACTCCAACTTTGCAAGTATTTGACTATATTCAGAAGCCTTCCATTGCTGAATTAGAAATTTAGTTAGTCCGATATCAAAGCATAGTGAGTTGCTTGCAAGCCACTAAGATGATCTCAGGTCTAAGGGACACTTATACCTATATTTCACTAGAGACATTCTTAACAATAGAATGCTCTGGAGTTGGTCACGTTCAATGATGATGTACCCATACATCTCACCTGTATGCCATACTAGTATCTCCATACTCCTTGGTTAAGAGGATAATCAATCTATATGGCATATAGCGACCTATGCTCGATAGACGCTGTTGTCCTAATTAATAGTCTATTATTTGGTCTTGAATAAATTTAAGGATCAATCGATAAATTCTCTCTTTATCAAAACTAAATAGTCCTAAGAACTTCATCACAATAATGAAGTTCATTAAAAGATGTAAATTTATGATGAAAAAGGATGCCAAAATATTTTTTATTAATTAATAAATTAATTATAATATATCAATCATCAATAGGCTGACGATTAGCTTTGGGACATAATTTTCAACACATACACCTCAGGATTTCAAATGGCTAGGAGATCAAGTTATGGTGTAGTCAAACTATAACACCCTCGAGGTGAACTACCGATGCACCTCAAGTCAAAGAATCAGATACGCTGCAGCATCGAGCTAGTCATCGACGAAAAGGTAGACTTTTTTATGACTGCTCGAGGTGGTCATGCTCAGTGCCCTCGTTCTCTAACGAGTACCTATACTCTCATTCTGATATCTCTACACCATAGACTCAAGACTCATCTACCCTAAGAAAGTGATCGTACATCGATTTTTTGGATCTATCACCATTCTCGTGATGATCCTATAATTGGAGATAATTTATGAGTTAATTATGATAACACATGCCTTAAATTCTCAACTCTTGAGAATATGTGTTATCATGCTTATTAACTCAATGGATGTATCATAGACATTTTAATACACAATATGATAGAATAAATAATTTTTTAATTAATTTTAAATTAAAATTATAAAAATACTCCTAGAAAGTATTTAATAAGTGTTAGTCAATATGGCTTTTAGGGCAGACATCTAATAGGCATTCCTCAATGAGTATCTAGAGGAGAGCATCTACATAGAGCAACCACCTAGGTTCCGAGAACCAGTAGTAGATGGAAAGATCTATTTGTTGTAGAAATCATTGTACGGACTAAAGCAATCATCAAGGCAATGGCACAAGTGATTTGATTCCTATGTGAGGAGTATTGGACTTTTCAGATGCAAGTTTGACTCTTGTGTTTATATTAAATCTTTGGAGGATGAGTCTAGGATGTTCCTACTCTTGTATATGGATTATATGCTTATAGCATGCAAGAGTAGGAAGGTTGTGCAGGAACTGAAGAAAGTCTTATCTCAAAAGTTTGAGATAAAGAATTTGGGGCCTACAAGAAAGATCTTAGGCATGAAAATCTTTACAGATTGAGCCAAGAGGGTGCTATATTTACCTCAGGAAGGCTACATCAAGAAGGTCTTGGAGAGGTTCAAGATGAAGGAAGCAAAATCGATAGAGCTACCACTTATCAGGCACTTCAGACTCTTGAAGATGATGTCACCACAAACTGAGGTGGAGGCTCAGGAGATGGAGAGTGTGTCATATATCTTTGGTGTGGGAACCTTATGTACACCATAGTGTATTGTAGGCCAGATATCACCCACATAGTGAGCCAGGTCAGCAGGTTCATAGTGCAACCTAGTAAGGAGCATTGGCGGGCACTGAAGAAGATCTTTAGGTACTTGGTGCATACTGTTAGAGTTAGCATCTGCTATGGATAGAGAGGAGGTGCTGAGGGACTCTCCAACACCTCCAAAGAGGCTTGGGGGCTGATACAAAAGTTCATGGATGTGGATTTCGGTGGAGATGTCTACACCCGACGATCAATGATAGGCTTTGTATTTAACCTATTTGGAGGTCCCATTTTATCGAGATCGTGCTTGTAGCCCATCATGGATTTATCCACCATTGAGACAGAGTACATTGGTATCATGGAGTTAGCAAAAGAGGTCCTATGGCTGAAGGGTTTGGTGTTAGAAATGGGCCTCACATAGGAGGCTGTCAAGATGCACTGTGACAGTCAAAGTGCACTGTTACTTGTATAGAACTCTATTTACCATGCGAGGATGAAATATATCAACATCAGGTATCATCAAATTAGAGAGCTTGTGGAAGAAGGAAAGGTGGAGCTGATGAAGGTCTACACCAAGAAGAATACAGCGGATGCACTAATGAAGATACTTCTATGAGACAGCTTTCGAAAATGTGTGAAACTGATATACTTGATGGACAGGACCGAGTTAGTTGAGGCCTTGGGGGCACCAAAGTGGAGATTGTTGGGCCTCATGTGGTACTCCAAGGCTCAGGGGACCAAGGCTATGGCCAAGGTCCAAAGTCCATGAGGTGATCGAGGAGTTTTTAGGGCTAGTTTAGGCCCTAGGGCGAAAGGCTATCAGCCTTTTGGATCTTGAGGTTTGAGAGATTTGAACCTCAAAGGGCTAACTTGTATTGGGCTTGGTTTGATTTCTAGGTAGATGAGATTTGATCAAATCATGGGTGTAAATGGGTTTAGATTAAGTCAATCTCACATCAATTTGGCTAGGGGAGTTTTATGATTGGGTCACATTGACCTTGTATAAATACATACTATATTTAGGATTTGGTATGACACCAAAAGGAATATAATCACTTTCTCCTTGATATTCTCTCTCTTCCCCCCTCTCCCTTTCTGGTAGGCATCTTCTAGGGTGGAGAAATCCTTGTTGCCACCCACGAAGTAAGGTAGAAGGCCATATCCTTACTGCACTAGGATTTCTAGTTCCACTAGGAATCCTAACCGCGTAAGCTTTATATCCTCCAATCCAAGTTGCTGCCACCCTAAATCTCTTGGTGCTGGTTCCAAGAGTCCTTAGAGGTCCAGCAAGAGCTGTTTCATGTTTGAAGCCAAGGAGAGAAGATTTGGGGCATTAGAAGGAAGTTTGAAGTCTTCTAGGTGCCAACAGAATCCAGCAATAGCACCTTTTGTTCTCCAATCTATTCTCTACCTCTTCCAATGATATTTTTTCTATTAATTACTGGTAGGAGGGCCTCCACACACCTAAGAACATGGCACAACACAGTCATCATAGCCTCTCCGAGCTCTCGACCGCCTCCTCGAGCTGCAAACTAAGAGTAGAATTTTTTTTAAAAAAATAAAATAATAGCTTAAGAGCAGTACTTAATTCATGTGCTCGCGTACACTAGTCATATGGCGTGCTCCAAGTTTACATGCAGTCTTAGGGACATCATTGCAAAAAAGAATAATCAGGACGTGCATCCCGCACATTCAGACTTGGAGCTTGCCAGACGACTAGGCCATGCGAGCACACTAGAATGGCATCAAAGCAAATCCTATCCTAGAGGTTCCAAATTAAGTACCAAGTGGGATTGTAAATGGGACTGAAAATGGGCCGAACTGGGCTAGGGCACACCCCTCCTTGAGTCTAGTCCAAAAATTTAAAACTAATTATATTAAATATTATTAATTTAAATTAATTAAATATTATTAATTTAAATCTAATTTAACTAAATTAGAATATATACATTAATTAAAAGATAGATCTATGGTTCCATGCAATGCAATTTTTTTTAAAAATTAATATCATCGATCTGAGCATGCAAGATGTGCGAGGGCTGGATGCCTTGGACACCAGTTGGGATCCGAGGCTTGAGCATGCAGGGCATGCCCCCGCTTAGTGTTCGCAATGCTGACCGGCACCTTCCCTCTACTTGAGTGTGCAAGGCGCATGGGGGTTGGATGTCTTGGATACTAGTTGGGACCCGACGCCCGAGCACATAGAGCATGCCTCGATCCCATGTTTGCAATGCTGTCCAAATCTTTCGTTGATTCGAGTACTCTGCATGTCGAGATGCAAGTCCCGTACTTCTAATTAATTAATTAATTAAATATCTAACTAACTAATTAAATTAGTATTTAATTAATTAGTTTTTAATATCTAATTATTTTTAATTAATATAATTTAAATAAAAAATTAACTTTTAATATTAGACATTGCTAATGCTGTCGCTAATACCCATAATAGATGGTGGGATGGCATACAGGACTGAAGTGCGGGCTAGCGCGTAGAGACTGAGGTGCGAGGAGGCACTGGTTAGCGAGTAGGGACTGAGGCTCGGGGACGTAGCCATGGGGACGAGGGCACGAAGACGAGACTATGGGGTTGGGCCAGCGAGGCAAGGGCAGCATGGTCGGGGTCGCGGGGTTGAGGCAGTGGCTTGGGGATGTAGCCATGGAAATAAGGGCATGGGGATGGGGCTGTAAGAAGGTGGCACAAGTCAGGGCTAAGGGGTCAGTCTGGGGGAGGTGGGAGGTGGTCAGGGAGGTGGATGGCAGTTGGGGTCTTTGGGAGGTGGAAGGCAGCTGAGGGAGGTGAGATGGGGGTAGGTGGGCTGAATGCAACCAGGGGGAGGTGGGCTAGGGCAGCCAAAGGGAGATGGCTGGGGGCTTTAGGAGGTGACCAAGGGGAGGCAGGTCTGGTGTGGCTGGGGTGAGTTGGCCAGGGGCTTGGGAAAGTGGCCAGGAGGTGGTAGGCTAGGGGCAACCGAGGGGAGATGGCCAAGGGCTTAGGGAGGTGGGAGGCGGTTGGGGGCTCGAGGAAGCAGGAGGTGGCCGGAGGCCTAAGGAGATAGGCTAGGGGATGGTTGGAGGCTTGGGAAGGCAGGAGGTGGGAGAGAGAGGGGGGTGGCAGGGGGACTAGAGGGTGCATAGTGGGGGACAAAAATGTGGGGATGGGCGGTGGGGGTTAGGTAGGAAAATGAGGGTGCGGTGGGTTGGAGGAAAACAAGGGTGCACTATGGAGAAAAACGAGGATGGAAAGATTATTAGCGATGGCAAATTACCATCACTAATAATTTTTTTCCATCATTAACAATTATATTTTAAAATAAATTTATTAACGATAGTATATTACCATCGCTAATAATTATCCTCAATCACTAATAATTATATTTTAATATAAATTTTTTAGCGATAGCAAGAAACCATCACTAATAATTTTCTTGCATCGCTAATAATTATAAAAATATATTAAAAAATAAAATTACTTATTAGTGATGATATTTTTTCATCGCTAATAATTATATTTTAAAATAAATTTATTAGCGACAGTGACATACTATCGCTAATAATTTTCTTTCATTACTAATAATTATAAAAATATATTAAAAAAAATTTATTACTTATCAATGATGGAAAAATGTCGGCGCTAATAATTTTCTTCCATCACTAATAATTATAAAAATATATCAAAAAATTTAAATTATTTTTATTAGAGATGGTATTTATCATTTTTAATAAATTTTTCATTACTAATAATCATAAAAATATATTAAAAATTAAATTTATTTTTTATTTTTAGTGATAATATTTTATCATCTCTAATAAGTATCCTGCCATCATTGATAATAATAAAACTAAATTAAAAAAATAAAATTATTTTTTATTAGTGACGTGATTATCGTTGCTAAAATTCTAAAATTCCATCACTAATAATTTTTCTAATGATAGAATAGTTATTGGTTAGTAAAAAGAGATTCAGAAAATGCGATATCTATTCTAATAAGGATCATTAATTAAAAATTAGCCATCTAAAATTTTTATCATAGTTAGGGCCAGAATTGGGCCAGACAGGGATGGGCCCTACCCATACTCGAGCCAGGCTTGAAAATACTATCACTGGTTAGAAACATGACTTAAATCAAAGACCAACAAAGTAAAGAGGGAAAAATGGAAAAGAAGAAGGCTCAGATTTGCCATTAGAAAATAAGGCAATGCAAGTTCATCTATACCTTTAACCATTAGGTGGTAGCATGCGGTTGCTTGCGATCGATGTAACAAATCATCTAAGCTTGTCCTGCAACTATAAAAATAAAAATGCATTGCCTCCATCTCTCTTTAGACTCTTTAGGTGCATCAGGTAGTCATCATAGCCTCTTAATGAATAAAATACTGCTGGTTTTGGATTGGATGCAGGCTGGTAATATCAGACCCACTCTTAGGTCGAGCCTAGACTAGGCCAAAGATATCAGGATAGGAGACAGTCGAAAACTCAAAAAGATGGGAGGCAGTCGGGGCCTCACATGGGGAGGCTACCCGAGGCTCGAAGAAGTGGGATTCGACGATCGAGGGCTCCGAAAAAAATAGGAATAAGTATTAGCGATGGCATAATTACCATCGCTAATGTTATTAATGATGGCATTACCATTGCTAATAATATTTTCCATCACTAATAAAGTTACCATCAAATTAAAAAAAAATAGTTACTAGATATTAGCGATGGCTAAATCTCCATCACTAATACCATCGCTAATATTATTAGTGACAGCAAAGCCATCTCTAATAATTAATTTAGCCATCACTAATAATTAATGACATTTAGCGATGAGATAAACTTTAGTCGTAATCAACTGTCGATAAATATAGCTATTAGGGATGGCTTATCTAACGTCGCTAATACATGATATATTAGCGACAACAATTTTGTCGTCTCTAATACCATTACTAATAATGCTATTAGTGATGACTGTGCTTCCATCACCAAAGCTGTTGATAAAAATTATTATTATAAATGATAATTTTATCATCTCTAATTTCGTTGCTAATACTCGTTATTAGTGACGGTGATAAAGCCATCGCTAACATCCGTTGCTAATACTCTATTTTTTTGTAGTGAGAACCTTCCTCATATCAGATATATAGAATCCAACTAATATATTGATGAAGCCACTTCCAATTAATAAGTTGAAGCATTGCCTGGACTTGATTGGTATTTGTAGAAGTTGATGCCCTTATGGGTAGGTGAGAAAGAGATAGTAAGAAAGGTTTTGATATATTTGACTTCATAAACTTCAAGCCAAGATGGACACTTATTGAATATATCTTGAATTTTACTTTTAGGACAAGTCCACATCAACTAAGGGTTTATTTTAGATGGCAATTCAAGTCCATATCAAATTAGGATGCTAGCCTAAGCTGACTATTGTAAAAATACTAGTTTGAGTCTAAATTAGCTTATTTTATTATATATATCCCTTGCAAACTTAAAGGAAGAGATATAATTGAGTGTCCTAGAGCTCGTATTGGAGGCTAGAGTTTGTCTGGTATGATAATTTTCTACTCTGCGATCTCTATTTTTAATAGTAAAGCTTTTGCATTATCTCTACCAATGGATGTAGGCCAATAGATTGAACCCCATAAATCTTTCTATGTGCGCTTGTTCTTCTCTTATTTCTTTTTCCTCCTTGTTTCCTTATTCTCCCTGCATGTCACTATTGCTTTTTCTCCGTTAAGGAAAGTCCGAAAACATAGTGCTTATCGAAAAATTCACTAAACTAATGAAAGGAAAGCAATTTAGTACCACAGACTAGACGGCGAGTTATGTAGCCAATTTTTGGATATTTTATATTTTGTTTTTCATGGATATACATGCACACATATCTTAATTAATTAATCCATCCATTCCCTTGATTTGCATCTCTAATGATTGGTCCAAATATTGTCACTGTTACTCTAGAATACGAAGCAAGGGAGTTTTAAAATGCTAAAGTTTTAATCAAATAATAGTAAAAGATGGTTCTATTTATTTAACATAACAACTTAGTCATCCTTTTTTCCTTCAATCAAAATTCAACCCTCCATTTCTGACTTTTCCAGGCAAGTTGAACAAAAGTTTTTGAAGAGACAAACATATAGATTGCAGAGGAACCCCCGAATGATTTCTAAATATGACAGCTGAGAGAGAAGTGACTATCAAAAAAAAAGGATAACTAAGAGGCTAATGCATGCATACAAATTTTTTCGTTGATCCCTTTTTTCACTTTTGTTTACTTGGTTAAGAAAAGAGCTGATCTCAAGTTGCAAAGTGTACACAGAAAATGAAAAGGTCCAAATTAACTACCCTTACATCAAATTCTTGTAGGAAAGCATGGGATCACTGATGCTTCTTTGTTAAGTTGAATAAAGCAAACCAACCCAACAACTTTTCTAGGATGTTCAAATTAGAGTATCATCTAGCAAGAGGATGAATTGCCAACAATAATATGCCTGATTGCGTTACACCTCTCACCCACCCAAAAGGATTTTTTATTTATTTATTTATTTGTTTATTTTCTTTTGGAAGGATGTTTTTATTCTTCCCACCTATATGAGCAGCGAGAGGTTTGGTAATTTTTCCAGAATATTTGCATTCTACAAGTGTCTTTCTCCCAAGAAATTCTTTGCATATTTTTTCAGAAGATGGAATGGAAAAGTTACAAATCAAGATCAACACAACATTTAATATATCTTTCAAAACCACCAATAAAAAAATACTAATCAACGAACTATTAGGGTCTCATCCTGATTGTACAAGAGAATAATTATCGACTCTTGCCCTTGCAAATGTTAGACGTTTGAGAAGTACCGAGGAGGATTACCCCGGTTCTATAACCCAAAATTTAATTCATATCTTATCGACCAAATATATATTAGAACGAACTATATGCCCTTCCCTTATGTCCTTCTTCCCTTGAACTTGGTACTCTTACATTTTCCTTTCATCAGTTTGTGAAAGAAATTTATATGAAAATCAGTAAACAATAAAAAAAAAAAAAAAAAAAAATAAGTAGACTCCCTTTGCCAAGAAATCCAGGAGGTATGGTTAACACAACCACTGCCAAATAACAATTAATTAAAAAGGAATGAATGTGACAGTATGGTATAGCCCCACCTCCAGTCTTTTAATGTTGCTTTTATCTTTCGTTCACTACGTGAACCAATTCAAGTAGCAAACCATCATAAATAACCAAAGGAACATGCCATGCATGAGAGTAAACAAATATGAATAAATAAAATAAAACATGAAAAACCCAAATTAACAAGAACTGAGAACAGATCTTGTGCTACAAATTCTAATTCAAATTTTATAGTAGTAAATATTTAAACCTCATTTCACATTTTTGCAACTAGAGAAAAAAGATTATCTGGAAAACAAATAAACAATATTGAAGATCTATATAATCCTAAATAAACCTAGCCTTTTTACCAAATCATGTTTAGATTTTAGATTATTCATAGTGGTGAGGATGCTTAAATCTGCAATAAAAAAATCTGGTTTCAAAATTATCAAAGCAAAAGGTAAAAGAGAAAAAAAAAGGAAGTGGTCAGAGATGGATAATGTGGGGGAGGAAAAAGAATCCAGAGCCTCAAAGCTAAGTGATGCTATCTTAATTTTGATATTAGTATTTCTCATTAGACTAGGAACTAGAGACACGTGATAAGAAACTCCTCTCAAACTTGTTGGTGGTGTCCCTCAGGTGAAATCCACATCCATTTTTTTTGGAAAAAAGGGGAGTGTGACCATTTAGTTTTGGCCTTAGCTTGGTGTGGTAAATATGGACCGAGCAAATCAAATAAGGTGCAGCATGAAAAACAAAAGTGATTGCAATAATGAAGACAAAAAAAAAAAAAAATGGTGCTACTTTATCGGATAATCAGATGATTGGTTGTATCCCGATTTTAATAAAATTTCAGTATATTGTATCCGACATCAAGAGCTACAAGTTGAATAGTTTCAATCCTTGGAAAGCTTTCTCCATTAATCATTTCAAGCATCCACACATTTGGTGAGATCTGTCCCTTATTTTTATTTATTGCTGAAACCACTTTATTAGTGATGATTGTTTTATTGTGGAAGCCAAGATTTAATCTTAATAATATATTTGTAAAGCATCTAGTTGATCTAGAGAAGACCTATTGTAATCTTATTATTCTAAATAATAGAAGACTCACATCAAAAGAATTTTCACATTAAAATTATGATATCTTTTTTTGTGGGTTGCTTGATTAGTTTTGCTTATTAATTGCCTGAGTAAACTACAAAGATTATTGTTGCTTTGTGATATCCCATTTAATTACACAAAGGGAGAAAAGAAGTTTGTGGCATTATTATTCATGATTATAGTCTTGTTTTCTAATAAAGTGGTATCAGAGCAAGCTTGTTAGCAGTTGACTTTTCTTGTATAGATTAAATGGAAGAACATATGGGTGGAAGTATGGTTAAACTTATGTCTTCCAATTATTTAATTTGGAAGCCTCGAATGGAAGATTTACTATTTTGCAAAGATTTGCATGATCCTATTGAAGAAGATAGTGCCAAACCAAATGACAAAACTCAGTAAGAGTGGAAGAAAATAAATAGGAAGATAGTTGGATTAATCAAGTAGATAGATGATACTGTTATTCACCATGTTGCCATCAAGACTAATGCCTATTGTTTATGGAAGAAATTGAAGAGCTTGTATGAATGAAAGACTGCACAAAACAAGGCATTCATGATCAGAAAACTTGTAAATATGAAGTATAAGAAAGGAAGTTTAGTTGTCGAGCATTTGAGTAGATTTCAAAATATAGTAAATCGATTAGCTGCCATGAAAATAATTTGAGTACTTGATGATGAAGGTTACCATAACTGCTTTGATGAAGGAAACTGAAAACTCACTAATGGTTCTTCGTGAGCAACAAGGAAGAAATCAAGCATATTTTATATGATGCAAGCAAAATGTGCAAGGCAGAGGTGAATATAGCTGAAGATTTCTCTACTGCATTATAATATAAGAAACTTGGCCAAAGGACTTGACATCCTTGCTAAAAAGAAACTCCTTTCTATAAAAGGTTTATCTCTAAAGACATGCGGTAATTGTTTAAATATCAAACAACATAGAGTTGTATTTCATAAATCCCCTCCACATAAAAGATCACATATTTTGGATTTAATTCATATTGATGTTTGTACTATAGATGCAAGAACTCTTAGTGATGCTTTATATTTTGTTACTTTTATTGATGATTATTCTAAAAATATATGAGCTTTTGCTTTGAAATCGAAAGATCAGGTACTCGATGTGTTCAAGTATTTTCATACTAGCATTGAAAGATATATAAGAAGGCAACTAAAAAATATTTGAGTAGATAATAGTGATGAAAGCAGGGATCTATTTAAGAAAATTGCAGAGATCATGGCATTAGGCTTGGAAAAATCTTTTCTAAAATATTTCAACATAATGGAGTTGCTGAGAGAATGAATCATACTATTTGTGAGAAAATTTAACATATGCTCTCTTATGCTAAATTGCCTAAATCCTTTTAAGGTGAAGTGATAAGAACTATGGTAAATTTGGTCAACCTTTTTTCTTTGGTTCCTCTTAATGGTGATGTGCGAGAAAGAGTGTGGATTGGAAAAGATATTTTTATATGATCACTTGAGGGTATTTGGTTGCAAGGCATTTATTCACATCCTTAAAGATGAGAAATCTAAGATTGATGGCAAATCTAAATAATGTATCTTCTTACATTATGCATATGAAGAGTTTGATTATAGATTATGGGATCTAATTGATAAGAAAGTTATCAAAAGTAGAGATGTTACATTTCTAGAAGATCATATTATTGAAGATTTTGAAAAAATTGAGAAGCCAAAGTCTATCACTAGAAATTATGCTAATTTGGGTCCAGTTCCTCCTACCATGTTGAATGATGATAATAGGAGAGTACAAGAAGATGATGGTAATGCAATTGATGAGTCCATACCTGATATGCCAAATAAGCATATTGAGCAAGCTCCTCCAAAACTAGCAATTGAGCCTCAATTGAGAAGATCTACTAGAGAACATTGACCTTTCCAAAGATATTCTCCTTATAAGTATGTGATGATCATTGATATGAGAGGACCAGAATGCTACTTACCAAGAGGTCATGAATCATGAGTGAAAGAGAGTGGTTAAAAGCTATGTAGGAGGAGATAAAATCTTTACATGAGAACCGCACATTTAAGTTAGTAAAACATTCTAAGAGTAACAGAGCACTCAAGAATAAGTAGGTGCTTAAGTTGAAGGTTGAAGAGAAAAGCTTACAACCAATGTATAAAACATGATTAGTTGTAAAGGAATTTGGTCAAAAAAAGGATGTTGATTTTGAAGAAATTTTTTACCTATGGTCAAGATGTCTTCAATACTAGTTGTTCTTGGTTTAGCTGCAAGTATAAATCTGGAGATTGAACAAGTTGATGTGAAAACTACTTTCTTTCATGGAGACTTAAAGAAGAAAATTTATATGGAACAACCAAAAAGACTTATAATTAAAGATAAAGAGCATCTTGTATGCAAATTAAAGAAGAGCTTGTATTGACTCAAGCAAGCATCTCGGCAAAAATTTTGATTCTTTCATGATGGACTATGGGTATAATAAAACAACTTATGATCATTGTATATTTATAAAGAGATTCTCTGATGAAGACTTCATTATTCTAGATATGCTTGGCCAAGATTCTTTAATGATATGTTGATTATTGGCCATGATGTTAGAAAGATGGAAAGTTTAAAAAGAGAAATGAGCAAGTCCTTTATCATGAAGGACTTGAGGCCGGCTAAATAAATTCTTGGCATGAGAATTACTCATAATAGTAAGAGCAAAAAGCTTTGGTTGTCACAAGAGAGATATATTGAAAAGTTGCTAGAAAGGTTTCATATAAGCAAGTCCAAATCAGTTTCCTCTCCACTTATAGGTCACTTCAAATTAAGTTACAAGCAATGTCCTACAAGTGAAAAAGATAAAGAAGAAATGAAGAAGATTCCTTTTGCATCCATAGTTGATACTTTGATGTATGTCATGATTTATACAAGGCTAGATATTGTTCATATAGTTGGCATTATAAGTTGGTTTCTCTCTAATCCTAGTAAGGAACATTGAACAATTGTTAAATGGATCCTCAAGTATCTTAGAGGCACTATTTATGCTTATGCTTTGATAATGGCAAATTTATATTGGATGGATACACGATGCAAACATGGCTAGTGTCTAAAATATCCACATCAGGATACTTGATGACTTTTTCAAGAGGAGCAATGTCATAGCAATCTAAATTATTAAAATGTATTATATTATCTATTACAGAAGCTGAATATATTGTAGTTACAGAAGCTTGCAAAGAACCTTTATGGATGAAAAACTTCCTACAAGAGTTGGATCTAGAATAAAAGAAGTTTAAACTTTATTATGACAATCAAAATACCATCCATCTTTCAAAGAAATCAACATTTTATTCAAGATCCAAGCACATTGATGTAAGATATCATTAGATTCGAGATGCTTTGGAGATGAAGTCATTTTATCTTAAGAAAATCCATACTGATGACAATAGATCGGATATGATGATTAAAATCTTACCTATGAAAAAGTTAATTGCTTGTAGAGGAAAAGTAATCTTAGTGGAACCCTCCACATGAGTTGGTTAGGAGAGATACATTGGTGTAATCCCTCCTCATGTGGGACCCATCCTCTTTTTTTAAAAAAAAAGAGACAATGTGACCATTTAGTTTTAACCCTAGCTTGATGCTGTAAATAGGGATCAAATAAAATAAAGAAGGTGCAGCATGAAAAATAGAGGCAGCGGCAATGGGGAAGAAGAAAGCAACAAGAAAAAAGGTGCTACCTCATCGGATGATTGCATGATTAATTATTTTCCAATTTTAATAAAATTTAAGTATGTTGTTTTTGGTATCAAGAGCTATAAATTGAATTATTTTAATCTTTAAAAAGCATTCTCCATTAATTATTTTAAGCATTTATATGTTTGAGAAGATCTATCATCTATTTATGTTTATTGTTAAAATCTGCTTTATTGATGATGATTATTTTTATTGTGGAAGTCAAGATTTGATATCGATGATATATCTATGTGTTGGTGTAGAATTTGATTGACGTCGGATCAAGCTAGAGTTAAGGAACAAGAGATCACCGATGGTGACCTACAAAATAAAGTTTCGTCTGGAGTCAGTGGTGGTGGCTCCGATGGAACGCTCCGATGATCAAGTCAGCTCTTCTGGCCAATAGAAATGGAGTGCTCAAATAAGAATTCAGTAGAGTTTTGAAAAAAAGAAGAGAGCTTAGAGAAAACATATCTGGAGGGTTTCTTTTATAGACGGAGCCTGGAGCAGACTGATAGCGACAGCCATAGCCATCCGGTAGTTGGCCACTCAGGGTCGTGTGAAATTTATTATGGAGAGGGGCACGACCTATAGCAGACTGATAGTGATGGCCATAGCCATCCGATAGCGAACCGCTCGAAGCTACATAGGGTTTGTTATAGAGAGGGGCACCATCTGTAGCAGACTGATAGTGACAGCCATAGCCATCCGATACTGAGCCGCTCAAGGTCACATAAAGTTTGTTATGGAGAGAGGTGCCCATTGTTGAGATTTAATAGTCAAAGTTTGAGGAAAGCAGACATTGGTTGGTGAAGAGCTTTGACGTATGTCAATTCTAGAGAAGTTCAGACTCCTAAAGAAAATACGGTCATAGAAAATCATTCAAGAGGAATACTACTTAAAATCTGAAAGTAATCTGCTGGAGGAATTCAGATGGAGTTTGACTGATGGAGAAGTCCAGAAGGAGTTCGACTGATGAAGAAGTTCGACTGAAGAAGAAGTTCGAAAGAAGTTCGACTATTGGAAAAATCCAACTAAAGAAGAAGTCTGAAAGAAGTTCTACTCCTGAAGAAATTTGCCTGAAGGAGAAGTTCGAAAGGAGTTTGGCTCTTGGAGGAATCCGACTGAAGATGAAGTCCAAAAGAAGTTCGACTGCTAGAGGAATCTGACCGAAGAAAAAGTTCGGAAGAAGTTTGGCTGCTGGAGAAATCCGACTGAAGGCAAAATTCGGAAGGAGTTCGACTGCTGGAGAAATTCGACTGAAGAAAAAATCTAGGAGTTCAGCTCTTGAAGGAATCCGACTGAAGGAGAAGTCTGGAAGGAGTTTGGCTCCTATAGAAATCCGACTGAAGAAGAAGTTCAGAAAGAGTTCTGCTCTTGGAGGAGTTTGGCTGGTGAAGAAGTTTGGGAGGGGTTTGGCCGCTGGAGGAAGAATTTTTGATCGAAGCTCTTTCATGATTACTAGTTACATTAGGCTAAGCATCATACTGGACTTTGACTGGAGCGGGGTTTATCTCCAACACTAGTCCTCCCACTCTTGAGTTCAAAATTCGAAGAAAGAAAGTATAAAAAAGATGACTGTCGAAGTTTTTTTTGGGGCTCTGCATCCATTGAGGTTAAAGCTCGGAGGAGATCTTATCTTCGATTGAGGTTGAAGCTTGGAAGATATCTTATCTCCAATCGAGGTTGAAGAAAATCCTATCTTCTGTTGAGGTTGAAGCTTGAAGAAGATCTTATCTCCAGTTGAGGTTGCAGGAGATCTCATCTTCTGTTAAGGTTGAAGCTCGGAAGAGATCTTATCTCCAGTCGAGGTTATAGGAGATCTCATCTCCTATTGAAGTTAAAGCTCGGAAGAGATCTTATCTCCAGCCAAGATTATAGAAGATCTTATTTTCTATTGAAGTTAAAGCTCGGGGGAGATCTTATCTCCAGCCGAGGTTATAGGAGATCTTATCTTCTTTTGAAGTTGAAAGAGATTCTATCTTCTGTTGAAGTTGAAGCTCGAAAAAGATTTTATCTCCAGTCGAGGTTGTAGGAGATCTTATCTTCTATTAAGGTTAAAGGAGATTCTATCTTCTGTTGAAGCCTGGAAAAAATCTTATCTTCAGTCGAGGTTGTAGGAGATCTTATCTCCTATTAAAGTTGAAGCTCAGAGGAGATCTTATCTCCAACCGAGGTTGTAGGAGATCTTATCTTCTGTTGAGGTTGAAGAAGATTCTATCTTTTATTGAAGTTGAAGCTTGAGAAAGATCTTATCTTCGATTGAGGTTGTAGGAGATCTTATCTCCTATTGAAGTTATAGCTAGAAAGAGATCTTATCTCCAGCCGAGGTTATAGGAGATCTTATCTTTTGTTGAGGTTGAAGGAGATTCTATCTTCTATTGAAGTTGAAGCTCGGAGGAGATTTTATCTCCAATCAAGATTGTAGGAGATCTTATCTTCTGTTGAACTTAAAGCTCGAAGGAGATCTTTTCTCCAACCGAGGTTGTAGGAGATCTTATCTCCTATTGAAGTTGAAGCTCGGAGAAGATCTTATCTCCAACAGAGGTTGTAGGAGATCTTATCTCCTATTGAAGTTGAAGTTGAAGCTCGGAGAAGATCTTTATCTTCAGCTGAGATTGTAGAAAATCTTATCTCATGTTGAAGTTGAAGCTCGGAGGAGATCTTATCTCCAGTCGAGATTGTAGAATATCTTATCTCTTGTTGAGGTTGAAGTTGAAGCTCAGGAAAGATTTTATCTCCAGTCGAGGTTGTAGAAGATCTTATCTCTTATTAAGGTTGAAGGAGATTCTATCTTCTGTTGAAGCTCGAAAAAGATCTTATCTCCAGTCGAGGTTGTAGGAGATTTTATCTTCTGTTGAAGTTGAAGCTTGGAAGAGATCTTATCTCCAATCGAGGTTGTAGAAGATCTTATCTCTTGTTGAAGTGTTGGGGTCGTCGATATGGCCTCTTCCTCTATCTTGTATTATATCAATGAGGTCTTCAACTTTGCTCATATTAGGGTGAGGTTCTCCTTCTATTTCTAACGGGCTATAGCGGCACAATAGGGTTGTTGTCAGGACCTCTTCCTTCATCTCATATAAAATGAACAAGGCCTTCGAGTTTGCCCATGTTAGGATGAGATTCTCCTCCTATCTTAAATAATCGAAGGTCTTCGACTTGCTCATGTTAGGACGAGGTTCTCTTCCTATTCCTAACATGGCCACTTTTGATTGTTTCTTTCATTCTCAGATTTTTTGAATTCCAAGGTTGTGGGAGCATTGTTCCTCCGAGCTCCTTCAGACGATAAGCTCCAGATCGAACGACCTTCTCTATTTCATATAGGTCTTTTCAATTTGGGGCAAGCTTCTCTTGGCTCTGAGGCTGAGAGATGGTGGCTCATCGAAGCACTAAGTCCCTCAGAGATAGTGTTGATGATGCTGAGAGGTGGCCAATCTTCTTGTTGTTCCTCCCTCTTTAGTGGTTCTAGTTACGATAGTGCCCTCGATCAATCTTTACTTGCTTCAGGCCGACGTCTGAGAAATCGACCCAGCCGACCTCTCCTGATGAGCTCCTCGATCTCATCTTGGAGCTAAATACATTCTTCAGTATCGTAGCCATGATCATGATGATACAAATAGTACTTACTTTCATTATGCTTATTTGGGGGAGATCATAATTCTTCTTCTGGGGGGAGAGCTTCTTCACACCCTTCTATCAGGGCTTCTTTGACGACGAGCTCGAGAAGGAGTTCAGACTCGCTTGTACTCGGAGAGAGTCCATGAGCGTGGCTGAACTTCATTCGGTCTTCTATCAGTTATAGATTTATTAGACTCGTCCGTCTATCGCTCTCCTGTGGCTTCCTCATCTTTCAATTTAAAGGCTTCTTCTGCTCGAGCATATTCCTCAGCCCGAGCTAGCAAATCGATAAAGTTCTTGGGGTACTTCTTCTTCAGGAAGAATAGCAAATCGTTCTTCTGAAGGTTATCCTTAAGTATGGTAATTATAACAGACTGATCCAAATTTTGGACCTTCAATGCAGTAGCATTAAATCGGATGACATAAGTTCGGATAGATTCTCCCTCTTTCTGCTTGATATTCATCAAGAAATCCGAATCTCAGTGCAGACGTCTGCTGCTAACGAAGTGAGCCACAAATCGATGGCTCATCTGATCAAAGAAGAAGATCATACTTGGCTTCAATGTCGAGTATCAGTTTCTTACTGCTCCCTTTAAGGTAGATGGGAAAGCTAAGCATAAGATGGCGTCTAATGCACCATGGAGCAGCATCATGGTCCGAAAGGCCTTCAGGTGATCAGTCGGATCAGAAGTTGCATCGTAGCTTTCAAATTGGGGAAGCTTGAAGTTCGACGAAATGGGCTCTTGCACAATTTGGAGAGAGAAAAGATGATCGATGCGAACGTCGTCATGGTGAGCCAGAGCGATGTGGCAGAGTTTCTCAATCCATCGATCTATCTTCCATAATTTATGATCGAAGATATCATCTCGATCGCAGATCTTGGAAGGCTTCCAACTATAGATGGGAAAGGTCTCTTTCGAAGAAGAATCAAGATCCAAACAAGGATCCTCTACTCTCTATTTCTTCTTTCCAAGGGCGACAGGTATGCTAGCCTAAGTGCTCCTTGGGATCGATTTCTGACATCTCGATGGTAGATTTTCTAATAAAACCACCACCAGAGGCTGTCGCATGGTCTACACCATTTTGGTGAGGCCTTGAACCCACTGCATCAACAAGTTAAACTACCTCGGATCTACCACGACCGTCGGTGGAGGAGGAGGTTGAAGCACCAACGATGGAGCAGGAATGGATGAATTTGGCTCAGATCTGGCAGTAGAAGCGATAGATCTTTGGGTAGTTGCTTTCTTTGGAGATATTTCTTGGGATTGATGGAGAGGATGGAGATGAACCTTGAAAAAGAAGATCCATAGGATCGACTGAGCACTCCTTTAAGAACAAGGATATCTCAGGAATAGAGGATCCTTCCTCTAGCACCAATCCTATTGGTGTAGAATCTGATTGACGTCGGATCGAGCTGGAGTTAAGGAAGAAGAGGTCGCTGTCGGTGACCTGCAAAATAAAGTTCCGTTCGAAGTTGGTGGTGGTGGCTCCGGTAGGACCCTCCGACGATCAAGTCAACTCTTCTAACCAACAGAAATGGAGTGCTTAGGCAAGAATTCAGTAGAGTTTTGGGAAGGAGAAGAGAGCTTAGAGAAAACATATCTGGAGGGTCCCTCTTATAGATGGGGCCTGGAGCAGACTGATAGCGATAGCTGTAGCCGTCTGGTAGCTGACTGCTCGAGGCCACATGGGGTTTGTTATGGAGAGGGACGCCGTCTATAGCAGACTGATAGTGACAATCGTAGCCATCCGATAATGGGCCGCTCGAGGCCACATAGGATTTATTATGAAGAGGGGCACCACCTGTAGCAGACTGATAGTGATAGTCGTAGCCATCCGGTACTGAGTCGCTTGAGGTCACATGGAGTTTACTACAGAGAGAGATGTCTGTTGTCGAGATTTAATAGTCGAAGTTTAGAGAAAGCAGGCATTGGTTGGTGAAGAGCTTTGACATATGTCAATTTCAGAGGAGTTTGAACTCCTAAAGGAAACACGGCTAGAGGGAATTATCCGAGAGGAATACTACTTGAAATCTAGAAGTAATCTGTTGGAGAAATCCGAATGGAGTTTGACTGATGGAGAAGTTCAGAAGGAGTCCGACTGGTGAAGAAGTTTGACTGAAGGAGAAGTTCTAAAGGAGTTTAGCTCCTGGAGGAATCCGACTGAAGGAGAAGTCTGGAATGAGTTCGACTGCTAGAGAAATTTGACTGAAGAAGAAGTTCGAAAGAAGTTCGGCTCCTGGAGGAATCCGACTAAAGGAGAAGTCCGAAAGAAATTTGGCTCTTAGAGGAGTTCGGCTACTGAAGAAGTCTGAGAGGCGTTTGGCCACTAGAAGAAGAATTATCGATCGAAGCTCTTCCATGATTACTAGTTACATTAGGCTAAGCATCAGACTGGACTTCGGCAGGAGCGAGATTTATCTCCAATACTATGTATCCTCTAGTTGATCCATAAAAGACCTGCAGTAATCCCATTATTCTAAATAGTGGAAGATTCATATTGAAAGAATTTCCATATTAAAATTATGGTGTCTCTTTTTGTGTGTTATTTGATTATTTTTACTTATTAATTGACTGAGTAGATTGTAGAGATTATTGGTAGTTTGAAATATCTCATTTAATTGGACAAAAAGGGAAAAGAAGTTTATGGCATTATTATTCATAATTTTAGATTTTTTTCCCAACAAAACTAACATAGTTTTAGAAAGGGATGTTGTGTTAAAAATAAAATAATCCATTTTGGCAAATGGATATGGTTTGTTCATTAAACTCTTCTACTTTTGTTCTTTCAATTTAACATTTTGATTTTTTGTTTTCTTTTGTAACACTAATGATCCTTTCAGTTTTGGCATCTCCACAAACTAAAAAGGTATTTCATAGGAAGGAGATGATGAGACTTCATTGCTCTAATCGACTTATAAAATCATTGATTCAAATCATCATAATGTATTAATTTAATAAGGCATGCATGATTAAGTGAGAGGCATGGAAGAAGAGAAGAAAAATCAAAATATCCAAGACTTAATTTATGAAATGTTGTATCTAAAAAATCTGGATGTTAGATTGTTCACATACCTCAAGAGAAAATTACCGTACCTAGCTAATGAGCCATCGATAGAGACTTTGGTGGCTAAATATTTTGTTCATTAAACTCTTCTATTATGTTATTTCTTTTCAACCTTTTGGTATTCTATTTTCTTTTCTAACATTAATGATCCTTCTAGTTTTGGCATCTCCATGAACCAAAAAGGTATTTAATGGGAAGGGATAATGAGACGTCATTGCTTTAATCGACTTATAAAACTATAGATTCAAATCATCATAATGCATAAATTTAATAGGGCATGCATGATTAAGTGAGGGGCATGGAAGGATAGAAGAAAAATCAAAATACCCAAGACTAAGTTTATTAAATATTGCATCTAAAAAATCAGGGCGTTAGATTATTCACATACTTCAAGAGCAAATTACCATACCCAGCTAATAAGCCATCACTGTCATCCATAGAGACTTTAGCGGCTAAATATTTTGTTCATTAAACTCTGCTACTCCATTTTTTCCTTTTATCATTTTGATATTCTATCTTCTTTTGTGACATTAATGATTCTTTCAGCTTTGACATCTCTACAAGCTAAAATGGTATTTAGTGGGAAGGGATAGTGAGACTAAACTGCTCTAAAATTTGATAATAATGGACTTATAAAACTGTTGATTCAAACCACTATAATGTATAAATTTAATAGGGTATGAATGATTAAGTGAACGGCATGGAAGAATAGAAGAAAAATCAAAACACACAAGACTAAATTTATAAAAAATTGCATCAAAAAAATATGGGTGTTAGATTATTCACATACCTCAAAAGCAAATTACCATACCTAGCTAACGAGCCATCACTGACATCCATAGAGACTTTTGTGGATAAATATTTTGTTCATTAAAATCTTCTATTTTGTTCTTTCATTTTAACCTTTTGGTATTCTGTTTTCTTTTGTAACATTAATGATCCTTCCAGTTTAGGCATCTCCACAAACTAAGAAGGTATTTAATGGGAAGGGATGATGAGACTAAATTGCTCTAAAATTTGATAATAATTGACTTATAAAACTATTGATTCAAATCATCATAATGTATAAATTTAATAGGGCATCCATGATTAAGTGAGAGGCATGGAAGAATAGAAGAAAAATCAAAATTATACCCAAGACTAAATTTATGAAATATTGCCTGTAAAAAATTTGGGTGTTAGATTATTCATATAGCACAAGTGCAAGCTACCATACCAAGCTAATGAGCCATCATTGTCACCTATAGAGACTTCAGCAGCTAAAAATTTTGTTCATTAAACTCTTCTACTCTATTATTTCATTTTAACTTTTTGGTATTTAGTTTTCTATTGTAACATTAATGATCCTTCCAGTTTTGGCATCTCCACACACTAAAAAGGTATTTAATAGGATGGGAATGATGAGACTAAATTGCTTTAAAATATGATAATAATAGAATTATAAAACCATTGATTCAAATCATCATAATAAATAAATTTAATAAGGTATATGTTGCCCCGATAAACTATCAAAAAGGAGGGATGAATTGGGTTTTCCAAAATTTAAAAAACTTTTATACACTGAAATATAAACTATCCAAGTGAAGGTGCAATGGAAGCTTTGAACTAAAGGTTGAATTATGTACATGAAATGATGAGCAATATAAAAGAAACAAAGGCACACACAAATACAATCATTTTATAGTGATTCAGTGTCAAACTCAATACCTATATTCACTTCCAAAGCATACTCTTAAGAATTTCACTATATATAATCTCTTTTAGATTACAACAAGATTATTTTTTTGGGCTCACAATCTAAAATCCAATTGATTTTCTTAGTAAAAATCAACCAAAACCACTTCTTAAAGCCTCTCCTAGGCTTTTACAAAGATACAATACAGTTCAAGGTGTGGATAGACCTTTCCCTTAAGTTTCAATCTTAATTAAAACTTGTTACAACAAAAAGTAAGAAAGAAAATGTGAACACAATGAGAGAGCTCCTAAAGAGCAAAAAAAAGGTCGTTGAAGCTTGTGAAGAAGTCACTAAAGGAGCTTGAGAATTAATACTCTTTTCTTCTTCTTGAAACCCTCTCAAATCTTAAGAGATTGGTGGTGGCAATTAATTGCAATCTCTTGAATGAACTCTCAAGAAATCTTAGGCTGCATCTTTATTTTCTTTATTCTCTATATTTCTCTTTCTTCCTCAATGAGTTTACTTGGCATTTTAGGATCAAAGAAGGTCCAAAAATAGTTTACCCCTTTGGAGAGCTAGGACTAGCCATTGGGAATATTCTATGTAAATATGTAACTTCTACAAAACTAGTCATTAGAGCTGCCTAACACAATCTAGTCAACTTGGATTAACTTAAGATCAACTTAAAGTTGGTTTGGAGTTGACTCGAGATAACTTGGGGTCGACTCAGGCTTAGATGCATTTCAATAGCTTTTTGTCTTGACTGAGAGAGTTGACTTGGGTAAGGAGTCGACTTGAAGTTGACTAGCAGTCGACTCAGGAATCTTATAATTGACTCAAGGACCAGACTAAAAAATATGACTTTTATCTTGACTAAGAGAGCCAACTTATAGTATGTTGGAGTTGAACTCATAGTTCTATGCCACTTGAGTTTTGCATGCTAGAGCCATCTCTTGGAATCTTGGGATCGACTCTTTGCTTTAACCTTCACATTTCTTATTGAATAGCTTTACAAACTTGCTTTCTTTGGCTTATAACTTCTGCAATTTCTTAATCATTATTGAAGTATTTTTAGCTTTTTAAAACTTGCTCAACATAAGCTTCAACAAACTATTAGTACAGTCATATACTCAAGTATTTTGTATCCATCAAAATCATTTCTTGAATCAGCAATCTCTCCCTTTTTTATGATGATAAAACTTTAAGTACAGTAAAAGATAACCTCAATGCAACTAACATCTATTTACCAAAGTATCAAAGCATTACATTTTAGGCTAGAATTTTAGATTATAATGACAAGTATTTTTAAGTTCAATCTTTAGGATGTTTCATGAAGTAGTAGAGCAAGTATACTAGAAAGTAGCTATGCAAGTATCCAAAAATGTATCAAATCAAGGTCGACATAGGCAAAACATTTTGAAGCTTAAGTGTTATTGATATTAAGAGTTAAGTATTAGAGCAATCGGTTAAGTATCAAACTTGAAAGATCATGTATCAGACTGTATCGATGTGTATCAAAGTGAGATAGACATATATCATAGCATAAATTAACTCGAAAGAATTGTGTATCAAAGCATCCAATATCAACAAAGATAGTGAATTTAAGCATGAAAACTTAAATTTTGTTATCATTTGCTTATTCTTATTTTTGCTATCACCTATACATTTCTCCCCCTTGCTATCACCAACAAAAAGTGGAAGTCAAAGACAGTACATAATAATATGAAGAAATTGATAATTTCATTTTATAGGCATGTTCTTACAAGTATGTGTCAACCAAAAAGAATGTACTATTTTACAAAATAATGAAAGAAATAGTACACCAAGATAGATGAGTAAAATATAAAGATAAGTAAGGTAAATACAATAAGAGACACTGGATAAGCAACCACAAGACCCAATCCTTATTTGAAGACAAATCTATGGTAGTGGAAGAACTAGAGCTAGATGTGGAAGCCCCTCTGCCCCTACTCCTAGTCCAACTAGAGGGACCAATGGCCTTAGTGGAGAACCCTATGCCAAACCTAGTGTGGGATCTAAAAGGTGGTCTAGGGGTAGGCTAATTAGGATGTGTGGGCTGGTATTTTCTAGAGGTAGCAATCTACTGTTAGATATGAGTGCCCTAGAAGTCAGAATTGGCTGACACTTGTAATACACAACAGTAAATTACCCTGTTCAGGAATGAGAGAAGTGGACTATCATTAAGCATGGAATTTTTAGCAATATTTTAATTTTGTTGTGTAATGTGGCACATTGCGATTTGAAGTAATAAAACTCTAACAATTTATCGCAGTTATTCGTGCCTGTTAAGAAGAAAAATAGATTTTAATTTATTAGCAGATGAGTGAATATAAAGATATTGATGATGTCGAGATATACATACATCACAGATGTATGGATTGGCAAATATGGAATTTGTGAGAAACAGAATGCTGACTAAGAAATTGAGTGATCTTCTGACTTCTTAGATGATGAAACTGCAAATTGTATACGTGCAAGAAAGTACCATTTTTGTTTTGTTGCTGCTGCTTTTGGGCTGTGAAGGAGCCGTTTGTTGCCGTAGCTCCTTCTTCCTTTTGTTTTCCTTCGCATCCTTTCGCAACCACCTTGATGACATAATGCTGACGCCCTTCTGAAATGATGGTGACCTGGTCATCTTTTCTTAATAAAAAAAAAAAACAAAAATGCTACACAACCAAAAAAAAAAAAAAAAAAAAAGAGCATCTTGAGAAATGCTTTCGACACCTCCCGCGGTGTAGTTTCACGCACGAGACCAAAAAAAAAAAAAAAAAATTCTATATTTTAAAATCAAAAAAATATGAATTGACATTTTGAAAAATGTCATGGCTGCATCTAGTAGCATCCATTATTTATATGAAGTTATGCATAAAAAAAAATATCTATATTAAGTTTAAAGTTATGATCGAGAGAGTCTATATGACATGCAAGTCAAAATTTAATATAAGCTGCTATGAAGCCAATAAGTAGGTTGTATCTTCAAACGTAATTATTTTTATTAATAAATTAGTTTTAGGAATAAATTTTTTTTGATTTACTAATCTTTTTTTCCACCAAATGAATATCTATGTCATTTTCAATCCCATAGCCTCTCTGTTAAGCTCCTCAAGTACTATTTTGATCTATTAATTTATTTTGCAAATAAGAAGTTCTCCACTTACCTCAGCGGTAACATTAGCTCCACACAAAAAAATGGATTCTATATGAGCCCACTACGCATTGCATAAAAGTAGAATTATGTTAATTAAATTTTAAATAACAAATAAAATTTGTAATTATATGGTGATCATGGTTATCCTATGTTTTCTCTTATATCTAATGCATGACAAGGAATATTTTATCTATACTAGGATGCAGCACATGTGCTTTATGTAGAGTTTATAAGGTTGAAAAGAAAGATAAAGTGCAACTTTTCAAATTTTATAACTCACTTCACTGGATTAGATTGATGATCACTGAATGAGATGCAAGCAACAACCCTAAATATATAATAGCTACAAAGTCAAAGGTTGCAAAAAATGGTAATTCAAGTTCTAAATCAATAGACAAAATAAATAAACAAGAGAATAACTAAACTGAAATACAAAAGTAGGTACATCATATCATATTTATTTCAAACTACGGTTAACATTAATTCATTAGGTTTTTTTTTAATGCAAAAAAAAAAAAGAATACAAAATGAAAATATAACTTTGCAGGATTATTGCCACGTGCTCAATTGATTTGTTACATGGATTGTTCTGGGCTGAACCTGACCAAGCTCTCTCTCTCAGCCCCCAGACTCCCGGGGATCGAGTCGGGCCTTGCTCAAAAGGGTTATACGTTAATCAACGGTCCTGATTGACAGGAGTGCCGGTCCATGATAGGCTAAAACAAACGCGTAGCTTATTCCGGGTGAAAATTCCGCTCCTCCAATTTGTACGGGTTTTTTCCAACCCTCTTCTAAACCCTAGAACCAGTGATTCGATCGATCATGGCGAAGCAGTCGATTCGGGCAGTGACGTGGGGTATTGCGGTGGCGAGAAGGCTATGCACGGCCCCGGCGCCGGCGAAGGCGGACGCCGCGGCGGCGGCCGGCGGCCGGGACGAAGGGGGGAGGGTCGCCGATGTGGAGGCCGTTGTATCGGCGGCTGTCGGCGCTGGGCAGCGCTCAGGAAGGCAGCGTGACGGAGACGATGAACGGATGGCTGAAGGAGGGACGAGTGGTGACGGAAGCGGAGATCAAGAGATTCGTCAAGGAGCTCCGCAGGTACAACCGCCACCAGCACGCCCTTGAGGTGAGTTCCACCCACCGTTTCACCGTCTCCAGACCAAAAGTTCCTTTTTTTTCTTCTTCTTCAGCAATCGTAAACGATCTTGCCAGAATCTGCGTCTCATATCATAATAGTTGATGATGGAGGAATAAAAACAAATCCGAGTCTGTATTATGCTTGTTAATTAACACTGAGTTACCAACAGCGAATCTCCATCTATTTGTTTAATAGAGACAAATACTCCAATATGCATACTCTGGGTTTGTGTCTCTCAACATCCTCTAGCAAATGCCTATTAGCTTTGCTTCCTTGTGCTATTCTTTAATTGGTTAATGTTGATCTTTTTTAATTTTTTATTTTTTTGCTAGAGCTTCTTCCTGCAATACTTCTTTAAAGTGTCTATACTTACGGAACAGCAGTGTATTATTTGTTGCAATTTTTTTGTGTAACTTTTCCTTATACAGATTTCATCATCCTTGGATTCTTCAATTAACATTTTTTCAACATTCACAATCTTGCTGAGGAGGTAAAATTAGTATATCATATTGATACCGCAAAATTTGTTTTCTAACTATTAAATGTGTGCCACGATTTTGTACCATATGGATTTGATATTCGATGGCAAAATTAATGTTTTTCTTTGTTCATATTCTTTGGCTTAAAAATGTTGTCCCTACCATTATGACTTCAAAAAATTTGAATAACTCATCTACACGTGAATTCTGATAGCATTTTTTGTTGTGATACCACTTGCTTTGGTACTACTTGTTGGGAAGATCCTTCATGCAGAATACGGATTCTTCGGCTAAGATCGCAATACCAGCGACGATGTCGATACCACAATAGAAAGAAAAAAGAGATATAAAAAAAAAATGACATAATCAAATATATAGAACAAGCCAAGGCTTGTCTCTACGGGGCATGTAAGCTTCATTATGAAAAAAGAAAAAATTATAAGAGATCATACACTCAACTCTTATATATCAATTCCTCTCTCTCAACAAGAAACACAATCCCTTACAATAGCTCTCATCTTATAAGAAGACCCCCTGAGCCCTCTAACTGAGGCTCTGGCCGCTATCTGGCTGCTATCCACGCCCTCTGCGGCTCTGTTCTGCCAGCCACCCTTGGCTGCACCTGTTCCATAGGCCATTAAGGCCTTTTAAGGGCTTTAATTCCGAGTTTGAGTAGGTTTAGGCCTTCTAACAACATCCAAACAAACCCCCTTGGCCAATGGATCTCATCCGCATGCTTCTGCAGCCACACGTCACGCTCTCCTCACAATAAACCACACATAGACCACTGCAAGTGAGCCGTGTGTGAATCAGGCCATGAACCAGACCAACCACCATGCGCCATGTCATCCATCCATGCGAAGCTTGCCTGTGCATCGCATGAAAATGCGGTGCACTGCTTAAGGGTCCACGCGGGAGGCGTGGATCACGTGGAAATCCCAACTGGGCGGTGGACTGTGCTGGCACTAGGTGGGCCCGTGCCCGCATGCCTGGGCCATCCCCGCACGCTAGGCCGTGCATTGCTGCAAGCCGCCTGCGGGCCATGGTTTCCTGTTGGCTTTTTCTCGCTCTGTGGGCCTTGCTACTGGACTTCTCCATTGTGGACTTGTTATGGATCAAATTCGAGATGCGTTTTCCAACAATCTCCATCTTAACTTGATATTTGGCCTTCACCTAACTTTGAGAGTTTGTAGATGATCTCGTCCCCATGCCCTAAGGCAAATATCTGACTATTTATGGATGTGCAAACATAGGAGTTGAGTCAGATTGTTTGATCCCATCTCTATCATATGCCATGACTTGTTTGACCTGAGACTTGCTTAGGATAGCCTTCTACGATAATAGGAATTTTATCTTGCGACGTCGCCTGTCATCCTCTCGAGTCTCCTATCTTGTGTTCAATCTACCTACACCTGGAGTTCCACCTCACGTTGAGCTTCGACTGGCACCTGAAGCTCCACCTCGCATTGAACTTCCTACCAAAAGATAGTGTCTTTCATATTTCTTTTCCTCTAAGACAATTCTATTGCCATGCATTATCTTCAAGATTCCATCATCAGCTCTATACTTATAGCTGCTTGAATCCAATCTGCTCAGTGAAATCAGATTTCTTCTAAACTAGATATGTATCGGATCTTATTCAATTTTCTTATTGCTCTATCATATCCCTGTAAGTTGATGGTTCCAATACCCTTGATCGGACAATTCGATCCATCCAGCAAACGAATAGTGCTCTCACTTCTCTTTAGGAAGTCAGACAGCTTCTCTCTGCAACAAATATAATACGAACATGCAGAATCTAAAATCTACTGTTGAGAAGATGTAGATACCTTATCTGAGTTCATAAGCACATCATCGGTCTCATCTATCTCATTATCTTGGACCTCCACTATAGTAGCCTTTATCCAATCTCTAAGCTATGGGCAATCTCTGACTCGATGTTCCAACTCATCACATCGGTAGCATCTGATCTTGCTGGAGTCTCTCGACTTGGATTTGGACCGCTCACCTTATGATCCTCTGCCATTTCGTCTTTTGCCACCACTACCTTCAGTCACCGCCATAGTCGAGTTGTCACCTGAATTCGAGGCTCGATTCTTTCAGCTAAGAACCTCGTTTTGGAGAAATGCAGAGGTAATCTCATTTATCTTGATGGTGCTCTTTTTCATAAGAAAAGCAGTCACCAAATACTCAAAAGAAGGAAGTGATGAGAGTAAGTCCAACACCCTAGTCTTCTCCTCAATCTTTTCATCCACATTGAGGAGATCGATGAGGATCTTCTGAAAGTTGCTGAGATGCTCCTGCAGGCTCTGCTCCTCATTCATCCGTATTTGGTAGAATTGCTTTCAGAGAAAGAAAGCGTTGGTGAGTGACTTCATCATGTACATCTTCTCGAGCTTCAACCACATCGTCGTTAGAGAAGACTCATTAAGCACATGGATTATCATATCATTTGCTAAGTACAAGCGGATTGTACTCACTGCCTGCATCTAGAGCTGCTTCTAATTCTTCACCTTCATGGTAGTTGGCTTCTCCTCGCACAAGAGAGCATCAATCAACCCTTGTTGGACAAGCACATCCTTTACTCTCGCTTGCCATAGGAAGAAATTGCTCTTCCCATCATACCAGTTAATCTTTATCTTGATTGAGTTTGTCTTCTCTATCTTCTTCAATTTCAATCAACATTACCGCAATCTGGAAGATCTGGCTTTGATACCAATTATTGTGATATTATTAGCTTTGGTACCACTTGTTGGAAAGATCCTTCGTGCGGAATAT
This sequence comes from Cocos nucifera, assembly GCA_006176705.1. Taxonomy (NCBI): domain Eukaryota; kingdom Viridiplantae; phylum Streptophyta; class Magnoliopsida; order Arecales; family Arecaceae; genus Cocos; species Cocos nucifera. The sequence goes on along the minus strand of QRFJ01000105.1, from coordinate 46,874 downwards.
GGATCCCTCGACCAAGATCTCAATACCAGTGATGATGTTGATATCGTAACAGAAAGAAATAAAAGATATAAGAAAAGGACACAATCAAATATGTGGATTAAGCCAAGGCTTACCTCCATGGGATATGCAAGCTTCATTATGAGAAAAGAGAAAATTATAAGAGAATATCATACACTTAACTCTCATACATCAATCCCTCTCTCTTAACAAGAAGCACAATTCTTTACAATAGCTCTAATCTTATAAGGAGAGCCCCTGAGTACTCCAACTGAGGCTTTGGCCACTCTCTGGCTACTACCCATGCCCTCTACGGCTTTGTTCTACCGGCTACCCTCGACTGCACCTGCTCCACAGGCCATCAGGGCTTTTTAAAGGCTTTAATCCCGAGTTTGAGTAGGTTTAGGCCTCCTGACAGCACTCAAACAAACTCTCTTGGCCATTGGATCTCACCCGCCTGCTTTTGCAGCCACATGATCATGCTCTCCTTGTGATAGACCGCACATAGACCACCTTAGGTGAGCCGTGTGTGCATCAGGCCGTGAACTAGACCAACCACCACACGCCACATCACCCGCCCATGCGAAGCTCACCTGTGCACCACATGAAAATGCGGTGCACCGCTTATGGCTTCATGCTAGAGGCATGAACCGTGGTGGAGCCAGTGGGCCACGCTCGCACGATTGGGCCACGTCTGCACGCTGGGCCTACACCCGCGTGTCTGGGCCGCACTCACATGTTGGGCCGCACATTGCTGCAGGCCGCCTGCATGCCGTGGCCTCCTACTAGCTTCTCTTCGCTCCATGGGCCTTGCTGCTGGGCTTCTCTGTCATGGATTTGTTGTGGGCCCAATTCGAGGTGCTTTTTCCAACATTTTCTAGTTTGTATAAAAAATTAGAGCTATAGATATATCTAGCCAAAGGCTTTAGATTTTTCCTCTAATGATCCATATTAATATACAGTTCAATTTTTGTGCTATATGCTAGTGTTAGATTTCTACAGTTTGGATACAAATTTGTGGATTGTTGGTGTTGGGTTAAGAGCTTGTTGTAAAACATGTTGAGACTTTAGCAGAGTTTATTATGCTCCATTAACCCAATTCATATGAATGGGTTTGTCTTTCTTAATGCATGCCAATAGTTAATTTGACCAGTGCTAAGTTTACATGACTTAATTTGATAATCAATGTTCTTATAATAAAATGGTCCTATCAATTTATGTTTTTGTTTCCTCCATTCTGGCATTCTGATTCAAATAACAATATTTAATTGAAAGGAAAAAATAAAAAAGGACAAAAAACATGTAGAAGGCTTTAATTTATCACTTCCTTTTGCTCTGTCTGCCTTCAACGAGCGATGATTGTAATTCTCCAAATTTTATCTGCTTGGACAACTATTCCTATTACTAAATTTCTTTCATTCACAGCTGATGGATTGGACGGAAAGTAGAGGAATGAAGTTTTCTTTTGGTGACCATGCAGTACGCCTGAATCTTATATCAAAAGTGAAGGGGATAGATACGGCAGAGGAGTATTTTTCCAGTCTTCCGGACTTGGCCAAGAACCAGCAGACCTATGGAGCTCTGCTAAACAGCTATATCCAGGAAAAAATAGCAGACAAGGCTATTTCTCTTTACGAGAAGATGAAAGAACTGAACTTTGCTTCCACTACTCTGGTCCAAAACAATCTAATGACCCTGTACATAAAGTTAGGCCAGCACAAGAAGGTTATAGAGCTATTCAAAGAAATGAAGGCAAATGATATCTCTCCAGATAATTTTACATACTGTATGCTGATGAACAGCTATGCTGCAATGAATGATATTGACTCAGTTGAGAGAGTCATGGAAGAGATGAAAGAGAGAGGAATCACCTTAGATTGGACAATATATAGTAATCTGGCTTCCCATTATAATTCGGCTGGTCTATTTCAGAAAGCCCGAGGCTGCTCTGAAGAATCTTGAGGTGGTTATTGACAAGCATGACCGTACAGCTTTCCATCATCTTATAAGCTTGTATGCAGGTGTGGGTAATTTAGCAGAGGTCAAGAGGGTGTGGAAATCTTTAAAGGCTGCCTTCACAAGGACCACCAATATGAGCTATCTCATCATGCTTCAAGGCTCTAAATAAACTAGATAATATTGATGAACTGAGGCAATGCTTTGAGGAGTGGGAATCCGCTTGTGTTACTTATGATGTGAGGTTGGTGAATGTCTTGATAGGGGCTTACCTAAGGAAGGAGATGGTCAATGAAGCTTTAACTCTTTGGGAAAAGGCTATGCAGAAGAGTGCCCATTCTGATTTCCGGACTTCTGAGTTGTTTATTAGTTACTACTTGAAGAGCCAAGAAATGGATTTAGCTTTAAAGTGTTTGGAGGATGCTACAAATTTGGCGAAAATAAAGGGGAAGGAACCAAAGAAAGAGTTGGTGAATGAATTTCTGAAGTATTTTGAGGAAGTAAAAGATGTGGATGGGGTGGAGTCATTTTGTAAGATTTTAAAGCGGCTTGACTATCCAGATGCAGAAGCTTATGAATCTTTGCTCATGAAATACTTAGCTTCCTAATAAAATGGAGCCTTCTCTTCATAAGTCGGTCAAGGATGATGGGGTTGAAATGAGATCTGAAACCAAAAAGTTACCTTGAAGGGTCGCTGTGACTGATTAGTGAGCTTTCTACCAGCAGCCCTATGAAAATACAAAGGAGTTGAACTCTTATCTCATTTTCAGTTTTTTGTTTTCCTCTCACCTGTTGAATAGCAAGAAAATACAGATCCTTGTTGTTGATCTGACTAAAACAGAAGCAATATGCTATCGTATTCGCCATTAGAATTACTCTGCAGCTGATGGCAGTGTGACTAGTGACTGGTTGCTGAAGGTTATACAAGAATTTCTATTTTTGAATCGGGTTTATAATGTAAGACTTATCTGATCTTATAAATTTTTTGAATTTTTATTTATCTGAATTTAGCAGAGTATTAAATCATCGAAAACATATGTTTTCAGATGATAGCTCATCAGAGTATCAGTGCTTGAGATTGAGGAATTAAAGCTACTGAAGGCATCCTCTTTGGTAGATGACTTGGATCCTCTCTGCTGATGGTATAGTCCAGAAGCACGTGTTTCGATGCAAGGTTGCATATTGAGGACTGAAAGGATGAAGCAAACCTAGGAAGTCGGCTTGCGTTTGGAAGGTCGAAGAAGAACAGGATTAAATTATTTGTTCTACGGTTTCACCCTTCCATGCCATGATCATTAAGGTCTAATTGTTGTTGTTGTTGTTGTTGTTTCTTCTTATTTTTTAGTGGATAAAGAGAAAGGGAGGAGATCTGCTTGTACTTAAATTATCCTCTACCAAAAACTTGGGGATGCGCCATCGAATATTTGAACCCAGTACCTCTACTTGCTAAGTGTAGGGGTATGATCATTGGGACAAGCCTCAATCATTAAATTAATTTGATTTGTTTTATGACTCTTTATCCGAAAGAAACTTAAGTAGTATACGAAACATGGAAAACCTGGAGGCTATATATAGGACTGTTTTGATTAATGTAGCTTCTATCCTTAAATATCATTTTTGAATTAGCAAATGCTAAGAGTTATTCTTAATTCCACAGTCTGTTTTTGATGAACCAACAGTATTGCCTGTACCTTTAGGTTTTATCAGTTGCATTTCTCATATAGTTGGCATTCGTAAGTAATTTAAGATCAAGCCACCTGCTAAGTATATCATCTGACAGTACATGATGTTCTGCGGAGGAAATTGAAGTCAAGGGGATTGCTGGGAATATCATATAGCTTCCATTAAGAGATATGATACATGGCAAACTAATAACATAATTATTGTTTATCAGAGCCAACAAAAACTATACTAATTCACCAAGCAAAGAGGGCTGTCAAACATTCTTCAGAACCTGCCCTACCAATTGTGATGCTTAGCCGCCATCTAAAGATTTTAGTTATTACTTTTGGTGGGTAGCAGCAATGAAAGATCAAAATAAATAAATAAATAAATAGATAAATAAATCTTTTAAAAATGATTTGACTCTAACATGAAAGCTCTTCTTCCCTTGCTAATATGAAAGGTGAAAAATGGGAAGGGGACTTTGGTGTCCTTGTGACTATTGGCATGGAAGCTTTAGTCGGGGTTTGCCGTACGCTGCTAATAAAACCTCTTATAGTGGTTTGCAGATGGTGTATCATTTCATAAAACAACAATTTGTCCATGCTTCGTGTCCCTTCTTCCTACAGTAGGGCATGAAGGCATTACATATGGCGAAGTCGGGTGCCAGAATTTGGGTTGCAAATGGACGGGAGCATTTTTAAGCCACGAGGCTTGTCCTCTATAGACTGATAGGTAGATTTACATTTGATAGGCAAAAGACTAGATGCTACTTTTACTTCTTCACCAAGCTTGCTTTCGGTTTTAAGGATTAATTATGCAAAAAATATTAAATTATTTAAAAGTTTTTAATTTCATCCTGAAGTTCAATTTAGTATAATTAAGTTATCTAATTTTTAAATTTATTCAATTTTTATCCTAGCCATAGATTTTGTCTAGTTGCCATGATCGAGTTGTCATGTAATGTCACCATAATTTTATCACAATAGTGAGCCAGAATTCATACTCATGATTTGAATTAAACAAATTTAAAAGTTGAATGGCTTGATTGCACTAAATAAAGTTTTAAAAAAAATTAAAAATTTTTAAATAATTTAGAAAAAATTATAGAAATACCTCCTCAAGTTTCATCCGATTTCACATACACCCCCTCATGTTTAAAACATTTCAATCGAACCCCTATAGTTAATGAAATGATTCAATGTGGCCCTTCCATCAACTTAAGTGCTAACACCATTAGATTTCCTTTGAAAATGATATAGATGCCCCTCCCTCATTTTAAGTATGTTTCGATGATGATGCTCCCAATTTCGAGGGCTCGCTCCTACGTCTTTCATCCGTTGCTTTCAGTATCACTCCTCCAGTGAAATCCTGATGAAATTTTTATAAGGCCATAATTGAATTATCCATTTGATTCAACATTTCTCTCCTACTCTTTGCACGAGTGTGCCAGCCTCTTGGAAGCCCTATTCTTCTTTGTCATGCAAGTCTGTGCCTCCCGTTGGCAGGTGATGCATTTTTTTTTTTTAAATTTTTTTGCATATTAAAACATTTTTATCTCTTTAGTGGAAGTGAAAGTCTATCTTTGAATGAATTTTTTTTTTTGTTTGTCTCTTTAGTGGCTGACCTAAAGTCATACCATTATTTTTTCGATTGTATAATGGTGTAAGGCCATGATTTTTTATGATTGCTTCATTCTTATGCATGGTTTTTATTCTGATTGTTCCACAATCCATTCATAATATGTTGTGGTGCACTCTGGCATACTTTTTATTGTGAATGTATATAAGAGACTGTTTATGGATTGATATGGTTCCTAGTAAGTATCTCTTTTGTTGTGGTCCCACTGTGGACTAGTCCCTTTTCACTGCACAAGAGAAAGAAAGCATTGAAAAGAGATTCCAGGGATTCTATTTTTTAATCACCTATTTAATGCATAATATGGAATTATATTTATTTTGTTGATACAGGATGAACTTTGATTTTTTCACTATGGAGATCCACTATGGTGGGTCAATGTAGTAAAGAGGGATTCATATGATATTAAAATTAAATAATTTTTATTTATTCTTTTAGATGATTATTAATAATTATAATATTAAAAAATAATAAATAAATAGATCTAAAATATAATTTAATCAAATTAAATTAAAAATATGCAAGACTATTCTATAGAACTATTCTATTTTAGAACTAATCATGCATATTTTCTAATCTTAGATCCAAATCATTTAATTTTAATTTTTCTAATTTCAGATCTGATCACATCTCATGTGATATCTAAAATTACTTATTTTTTATTAAAATAAATTTAAAATCAAATCTAAATACTTTAGAATCTTGGCTCTGATACCAGTTGATGGAAATTCCTGATTTTTCGAACCAGGTTCGTTTAGATCTGATTGGATCAAGAGATATATTTTAAAAAAAAATTTCTTTTATTTAGATTAGATCTGAGATATTTTAGATCTGATTCTTATTATTCTAATAATAAAAATAAAATCTAAATAAATTAAATTTAATTTATCTTAATGTAGGATAATCCTATTATCCGTTGATGATCCTGTAAGCAGTGGAAGTTTCTGGATCTAGCCACGCAAGTGCTTGACCTCTATCGATATCCACTCAAGCTAGATTTGGAGATCCTCTTCTTCTCTATTATCTCTCCAAAAATTAGATCTGAATCTGATTTGGAGGATCTTTAAAATGGCTTTCGAAGATCAGCAGTTATCCTTTGCAGTAGTGCAGCCTTCTAGCTTTCTGTCGCCTTTCTCTCGCCTGAATCGCATCAACTGGATCCCAAACTACTTTGGGCATGGAGAGGAGAGGGAGAAGATGGTCTTGGCATGGAGGAGGAGGAGAGAGGCAGCCTTGGGGCATGGAGAATTATTGTCACTTTTGGGTTGGGCGTAGGGTCTTATTTATAGACTATGTGTGATCCAACTCCTCTTCATCCCAACCAATCACAACCCTTTGTGAAATCAGATCTAAATCTAATTGGTGGGAATAGAGTCCCTTAAGATTCTACCTTAGATAG
>QRFJ01000105.1:0-40197 GCA_006176705.1 Cocos nucifera | reverse complement strand
AGTACCTAAAATCAGTCAAAGTTGGTTCTTAGGAGGAGTCTAATCGGAATCTAAAAAGGAGATGGAGTCTCTGTCCAACAGGGACTCCTGGGCGCCTCAAACTTGGGCGCACGCCACCCTTGGCGTGCGCCCTCCTCCTTACCAGCTTCTGATAGGGGGACAAGCCTCCACCAACTCTCTAATAGGTGCGTGATATATGGACAGAAGTCAAAGTATCAATAGTCAATATTTAACCAATCAAAGGTCAACTTTTGACCAAAGTCAAAGGACAAGAAATGACAGGTGACCAAAAATGGCAAGTATTATCTTACAAAATAAGACAACCCTTTTTTGATCTGGACAGGCTTCAATCAGACCAAGTGAAGGCCTCTAATCGAGCACAAACTTCTTTGGCTCGGTCAGGACAACTTTTTATGATAGTAAAAGAAGAACGTTAGGTTCAATCGAGTGCTAGCACGATTTTCTTGAACCTAATTGAATCTCATTCAGATCAATTGAACTAGATCAGTTCAATTGATGATCACCAGATTCAAACCCTTATTTGTGTGACCCAGTTAGGTTCAGTTCTGTATGGTAATGGGATATGTCATGATCTCTATCATCGACATCATCGAAACTTCTTTCGATGGATCAGAACTCTTCTGATTCGAACAGCTAGAATGATCGATCATCTAAATCATTCTAATTGCTCCCAAAATCCACCAAGTGACACCTAGCAGTATATGGTGGCAACCCATCAGAGCTGAATGCAAACCTCTTGGTGTAGCTATCTATGTGATTAAAGTTCTTCTATCTTGAGCCCCGATCAGATTAGGGTTAAGGTGAACTCGTCAAACCCTAGTTTCTGTCATATGATGTAATCATTCGATTCAAGTCCGATGTGAAAACCTAAATAGAAACTCTTTCTATTATATCACTCTACCATGGCCATGGGCTTTTGGACTTGATTCTCATGATCATCGTAGGGCTGCTCATCTACCACCGAGGTAGATAGATCCATCTTAATGCAATCCAGTTTCTACAATGAAGATGCTATAGCCAACATACACCTCAGGATTTCGAATGGCTAGGAGACTGAGTTATGGTGTAGTCAAACTATAACATCCTCAAGGTAAACTGTCAATGCACCTCAAATCAAAGAACCAGACACACCACTACAGCATCGAGTCAGTGATTAACAAGAAGGTAGAAATCCTAATGACTACTCGAGGTGGTCACGCTCAGTGCCCTCATTCTCTAACGAGTATCTATACTCTCACTCTGATGTCTCCACACCGTAGACTCAAGACTCATCTACTAAAGAGAAGCGATTGTGCACCAACCTTCCGGATCAATCACCATCCTCGTGATGATCCTATGGTCGAAAGCATTTTATGAGTTAATAATGATTATTCATGTCTTAAATTTTCAACTCTTGAAAATATGAATTATCATTATCATTAACTCAAAAGATGTATCACAGACATTAAATACACATATGTGTTAGAAAATTCCCATTTTATTGATTATAGTCAAAATTATAATTTTGCCCCTAGAAGTGTATTACAAGTGTCAGCCAATTCTGACTTCTAGGGCACATATATCTAACAGACACGTACTGGATATAGTAACTTACTACCTTTAGATCCAAAAATTAAAAGGACCATCAAAAGACTACAACAAGAAAGAAACATGGCAGCTGAAGATCCTAACGACATCAATCTAGGATTGGATATGGCGATCGAGGGACAGCATGAAGCTATTCGATCAGTACATTATCCATTAAATGATTACATCACACCATCTATAGCCGATGCAGCTTCGAGCATCAGGAGACCATCTGTATGAGCAAATAATTTTAAAATAAAATCAGCGATGATCCAGATGATTTAATCAACTATCCAATTTAATGGACACATGCATGATGATCCAAATGCCCATATTTCTAACTTTCTTGAACTTTGTGATACTTTTAAAATTAATGGGATGTCGGATGATGCTGTTAGTTAACGTTATTTTCTTTCTCTTTATGGGATAAAGCTAAAAGCTAGCTTCATTCTCTTCCTATAGGTTCTATCATAACTTGGGATGTCCTAGCTCAAAAATTTTTAGCCAAGTACTTTCCATCTTCCAAGACTGCCAAGATGCACAACGATATCACTTCTTTTATGCAAATGGACATAGAGACACTATATGAGGCTTGAGAGCATTTCAAGAAACTGCTGAGGAGATGTCCACATCATCAACTATCCGTATAACTTTAGGTACAAACTTTCTATAATGGTTTATCTCCTACTAATCATTCTATGATTGTGCAGCAGCAGGAGGAACCATTAACCAAAAAATGAAGGAAGAAGCCTTTGATCTAATCAATGAGATGGCTTCAAATAGCTATCAATGGTAGACAGAATGCATGATGCCAAAAAGACTAGTAGCTATGCAGGGAGTAGATTGCGTGCCAACTTTACTAGCTGAAATTACAACCCTTAAAGTTGAAGTCAACAACTTGAAGGGAATAGCTATGCATGTTCAGAGCATCACTTGTGACATGTGTGGAGGAGGACACGATACAAGCAATTGCCAGACAGGTAATCATTTTGCTAAAGCAACTAAGACAGCTAATTATGTTGATAATTTTTTTAGGCTGCAACAAAACAATCCCTACTCCAACACATACAATCAAGGATGGAGGCAGCACCCAAATTTCTCATGGAGCAATCAAAATGCAGCACAACAACCACCGCCGGGGTTCCAAGTATCTGAAAAGAAGTCAAACATGGAGGAGCTGGTGGTCAAATTTATGCAAAACCAAGAAGCAACTATAAAAAATTTGAAAGCCAAACTTAGATAGGACCAAGCAGCAGCAATTCGAAACTTGGAGATGCAAATAGGTCAAATGACTAAGATAATCTCTGAGAGACCTCAGGGATCCTTGCCCAGCAATATGGAGACCAATCCAAGGGAGCAAGTCAATGCTATCACCCTAAGAAATAGTACAAAGCTGGAGGAACCATATCAGAAGAAAGAGACTGAAGAACCAACTATAAATAAGGAACCATCAACTAAAATTCATCGATCACCAAAACAACCAGCAGATGGATGGTCTTCAGGTATACAGTTTGCCGATCCAAATGTGAAGCCCTATGTGCCGCCACTACCATTCCTAGAGAGACAAATACAGCATCCAGATAAAAAAATTTTTAACTTTTTTAAAATATTAAAGAATTTACATATTAATATTCCTTTTGTAGATGCTATCACTCAAATGCCCAGGTATGCCAAGTTTCTCAAAGAAATCCTAACAAATAAGAAAAAACTGAAGGAGCATGAGAGAATAAATTTGAATGAAGAATGCTCAGCAATACTTTAAAATAAATTATCCATAGAAGCTAAAAGATCTACGGAGTTTTACTATCCCTTGCATTATTGGTGATTGTAGTACGGAGTTTTACTATCCCTTGCATTATTGGTGATTGTAGTTTTGATAAAATTTTATATGATTTAGGAGCAAGTATTAATCTCATACCTTTTTCTATTTTTAGAAAGCTGGATCTAGAAGAATCGAAGCCTACCACTATTACTCTTCAATTAGCTGATAGATCCATCAAATATCCAAGAGGTATAGTGGAGGATGTCTTGGTAAAGGTAAACAAGTTTATTTTTCCTGTTCATTTTATTGTTCTTGATATTAAAGAAGATTATGATGTACCCCTTATCTTAGGGAGACCCTTTTTAGCTACTGAAGAAGCTTTAATAGATGTTCAATAAGAAAAATTAATTCTTAGAGTCCAAGACGAACAAGTTACTTTTAATATTTTCAAAGATACTAAACATCCTGATGATAATCAAACTTATTTTTTAATTGATATTATTGATAATTCATTATATGAGAATTTTGTAGAAAATAGGTTTAAGACTATGAAAGCTTGCAACGTCCAATTGAAAGAGTGCTCGATCAAATATGAAAGTATTACAATTGAAGTAGCACTAGATTGATTTAATTCAGAACTCAAAGAAAGTCAAGCTAAAGACTATAAATCAAAACTACTAGATATGTTATTTTTTTTTTAGTTTTGATCATTTTTATATTTTTTATTTTTTAGTAATTTGTTGTTGTTCTTTTATTGCTTTGGTGTGTATTTTCAATTTTGCAGAAAAAAATCAATGAGAGCTTAAGCAAAATTTCAAAGCTCCAAAAAATCAGATCGAACCAAATCAGATGTATTCCTTCTTATCCTTTATTGCACTCTTTATTTTTCTTTCTCCTTTAAGACAATATAGAATAAGTTAGGAGGTAAAATAATTTTTTTTAAAAAAAATTAAAATTAAAATTAATTAATTAAATTAACCATGTGTCAAGAAGAAAATCTTGAGCAAGATAGACTGGATAAGTGATAAAAGATAGAAGTATCTGCTACTCGATCAAATATAAAAGTATTGCAATTGAAGTAGCACTGGATTGATTCAACTCAGAACTCAAAGAAAGTCAAGCTGAAGATTATAAATCAGAACTACTAGATATATTATTTTTCTTTTAGTTTTGATCATTTTTATATTTTTTTATTTTTTAGTAATTTATTGTTGCTCTTTTACTGCTTTGGTGTGTATTTTCAATTTTACAGAAAAAAATCAATGAGAGATTAAGCAAAATTTCAAAGCTCCAAAAAATCAGACCGAACCAAATCAGACGTATTCCTTCTTGTCCTTTATTGCACTCTTTATTTTTCTTTCTCCTTTAAGACAATATAGAATAAGTTAGAGGGTAAAATAATTTTTTTTTAAAAAAAATTAAAATTAAAATTAATTAATTAAATTAACCATGTATCAAGAAGAAAATCTTGAACAAGATAGACTGGATAAGTGATAAAAGATAGAAGTATTTGCTAACGAATGTAACGAATTAAAGAAGTAGATTAGTTGATCAGACCTTTAATAGTCTACTTAGATCATCAAAAGATTATTAGCACTTCTAATTGCACATGCACACTAACAAGGCAAAGTAGGTAATGATTATAAGGCCAACTGAGGATTCAATTATCACTAAAAATTGATAATTAATATACATTCTAATCAAAAAAACTTGAATTTAAGGAAAGAGCTATCTGCCTAAAAATAAAGTGCAAAAAATAAAGTATATGTGAATTGCCCAAAGCCTAGTAACTGAGTCTCTACACCTAGGTCAAGTATGAAAATTCATGTAAAATGATGAAGGAAAGGTCAAGATGCTCAGGATATAAAAAAAAAGGATAGTATGAAAGCTACCTTAATTCATGAGTATAAAATTAATAATGTATAGAAAATTGACCAAAATAGGTGATAAGAGAGGATACTTTTGTCCTTTAATTTAACACTGAAATGCAAAAATTAGTCATCATGAATATAAGTGCTGTAAATATTTGATGTACTCTAAGAAAGTTTTTAATTGTATTGACTGCAAAATTTGCTTCTAAAGCTCAATGCTTAGTTAGCGATATTTTTTAAATTTTTTGACCTTTAGTCCTGGATTTTATCTTTTTGATAGATAATCTTATTGAAAGATGGTATTAAATAAAATATTGCTAAGAGACTAGCAATGACTAAGTTGGGGGATGTGATAAGTGGTAAAAATATACTAATAAAAAGTAAAATTATAAAATAAATTAATCTATATTTTTAGAAATTGATACTTTTATTAATCTTATGCAGGATAAAAGGCCACCAATATGAAGATCTTATCTTTCTAGTTCAGATAAAATAAATTTTAGGCAAAACAAACTTCAAATGAGCCCAAAAATAAATTTCAAAGGAAATTAAAAAAAAAGAAAGAAACATGCTGGTCCGATTCAAATTGATTCAAAAAAATTGGCTCAGTAGACCACCCGACCCAACCACACGCAGACCGACCCATTAACGCTATGCATACGCAGTGCTGATGTCAGCATTTTTTGCGGTGCATGATGGACCATTTGGAGGGCATTTTGGGGATTTCACATAGAGAAGCGCGCTCCGATTGGCTAAAGAAAGTGATGGTCCATGCAACACCGAGCTCGCACATGACCTATAGAGAATAATTTGGGAATTCTGCCTGATCCGATGGATGCCTTCCACTGAGATTTGATCGAATGGCTGACAGTTGTGCGCTGATGAATGGCATCCATAGCTTTCGGCCAAGATCTAATGGTTAAGATTCATCCTGACTTATAACTAAGAATCAGAGGCTTCTCTATGCGCGATCTGATGGCCCAGATTCAATTCAAAGATTGATCCGATGGCTGTCATGAATTCCTACTTGATCTGGGATATTTTAAAGGATTTTTAAGTGATTTTTGATTTGTTGGATGCTGATCTGAAGGCTAGAATCATCCAGGGTTTTAATTTGACTTATGTTAAGAGTTTTAGACCTAATTTAGTTAGGATTTCTTCCAAAAATCCACCTCTTAGCCTATAAAAAGGCCTGCAGTTGCTGAAAAAAAAGAGAAGGGAGAGACAAAGAAAGAAGAGAGAGATAGAAAGAGAAGAGAGAGGTAGAAAGAGAAGAGAGAGTTTTGAATAGAGATTTTTGAGAGAGAAAAGGAAGGGCTTTTAATTCTTTTTCTTTTCTTCTTCCGACAATCAGAACATCGATCAAGGAGCTTCTCTTCTTCTTCATCAAGTTTTCCACACCAAGAGCAATGGACAATCGATTTTAGTAATTAAACAGTCTAATTTCTTCATGCTTTTTATTTTATTTGCTGGTTTTGAGCTTGTTATCATGAACTAAATTTTTTTTACTAAGGCTAAGGTATAGCCACTCTTTTGAAGCAATATTCAGTATGATTTATTTTAAATTTTAAATTTTATTCATGAGAAGTATATAAATCTAATCTTAATGCTTTTAGATTACTGGCCATCTTCTAATTGATCTGATGAACATAGATGTTATGGAAAAAGTACATCTATGTTATTGTTTCTTGATTATATACCTTGTATTATGAATCAAATTAGAATTCATATGCATGCAGGAATTTTAGTGCGCTTTGGATGCAGCATATTTTAATTAGAGGGTTTCACAAAAACTTAATGCATTAATATTTATCTAAATTACACCTGGACCAAAGGATAATTAATAAATATTGATAGTTTTGCTACGCTTGGACCAAAGGATAGTAAATAAATTAGGAGACTCCACCATCACATGAAATAAAATTAATCTAATAATCTGAATATTGTATTGACTGAGTTGGTGAACTGATTGCCTTAGTAACCTATTGCTCTTAAGTTTAAAATCCTAATATTTATACTCTCTCTATTTTCTTAAAATTTTTAATTATTTTTTTATTTTATTCTTTAATTTCTTATTCTCATAAATCGATCTTCTAAATAAATCATAGGAAAGAGCTTTTTCAGTACTTATTTTTTAATCCTTTAGGGATGATACTCTACTTATTTACTTTATTACTTGATCAACTGGTGCACTTGCCATAGCTATAGATTAGCATGCATCAGAGACTTTTCTTTGGAACACCTTTTGAGCTTCATCCACTGAGCAACATGCATAATCGAAGCCATTCGCAAGCAAAATCCCACCACAAGATCGAGAAAAGTGACAAAGGAGGAACCATTCAGTGGGATAGTGTTTGTGCAATGGGATGGCTAAAGAAATGAAAGTGAAAAAGGTAAAAGTGGTCCCTAGGGCTTTTCGTTAAAAAGCTAGGTCCCAACATCTAAGTTGACTCAGTTCATAAGTTAGTCAGCTTAGCATGGGTCAACTTAGATTTTGGGTTAGTTGGTTAACGATGGATCGACTATAATTATAGTGTTGTGGAAATTCCTGATCTTTAGTATGGACTTGAAGAGACTTTGACGTTCTCTAAAGATAGCAAACCACTGATCCACCACCTAGATCTATGATGGAGCACCTCCCTCCTAGGGCTTGAGGGAGGCACCCCCCTCTCAATCTCTCTTCTCTCTTCTCATCTCTATTTCTCCCTAGTCTTTCACACGCCAAGGTGCCCTAAGGGGTGCACCTCCAAGCATTGAGAAAGGAGGCATGCCCCACTCTTCCTTCAGCCTCAACATCGTCAAGGGATCCTGCACAACATATAGGTTAGCTGGCTCAATCTAGCACAAAATAAGTTTAAGAAATAAGTTTTCTATAAATAATGCAATCAATCAATCCACATTTAATATACAAAAAAATAATCAAACATATATTCAAATACGTATCCAAACATGCATAAATTTAATGAATTAACCATTCATGAAATTAATTTGAGCTAAATCAACCATAAGGATCATAAAGACCTAATTCTTTTCTAATCACACATAACCTTTCTTCACCTAAATGTTTAGTGAAAATATCAGCAATCTGATTATTAGAGGACATAAATTCAAACATAACATCATTATTTTGTACACAAATTCTAATGAAATGATACTTAATTTCTATGTGATTTAATCTTGAATGCCGAATTAGATTCTTAGTTAGATTAATAGCATTGATATATATTATCATACCTAATAGAAATTTTGTTATAAATAATACTAAAATCTTCTAATTATTATTTGATCTATAAAGTTGAGCACAATAAACTTTAAGCTACAGTATATTCAGCTTTCGATGTAGACAATGCTACTAATGAATTTTATTTCTTGCTAAACTATGAGATCAAATTAACTCCTAGAATTGACAAGTACTACTTATGCTTTTCCTATCCAATCTACATCTAGTAAAATTGATGTTAGGGATAAAATAGCTCCCGCCAAAGTTCGATAAGATATCTGATCTCGGTGTGATTCTATCTGGAGTTATGGTAACCATGATCGAAATTTAACCAAGCTGCTCTCGTACTCTAACCCAATTTAGGAAGGTCGACCTCCAACTCATATATGTCGGGTGACCTTCTCAACTGTAATTGTCAGTCCTCTTCCAGTGACTACAGAACCTGCCAAAAGCCATGATGGACTTCATCCAGATAAGCTTGAAAAGTGAAAGGAGTCACCATTCAGTTGATTATGATCCTAGACTTGAGATGGATAGCAAGACTCCAAGTGTAGAATCCTGCCCAATCTTGCTCGGCAGCCGATCTTGAAGATAACTGAACTCCTTCTAGCCAAATTCCTTCACTATATATGGCAGATCTCATCAATCACTCATCAAGAATCTCGATCAATTAGATTCCTCTCCAGCCAAACTCTACTCCAACCGAATTCTTCTATCCTACCTTATGGATGGTGGCTGATCTTGAAAGCGATCGAATTTCTTCATCCTCTCCTGACAATTGCAAACCTAGTCAACTCATATTAGGCATGCCGACTAGACAAATTTGACCAGTAAAAGGACCTCATCATCAATACAAGTTTGATTCCCAATATGAAATAAGCAACAGCTACCCTGTAAATGGTGAACTCCAGTGCTTTTTTAGGCAAACCTTGGGTATTGACCGAATTTTCGAGAGCAGTTAAAACAATACCACCAAGAAGCTCAAAATCTCAGTACTCACCCACCTTAATTCTAAGTCAATTTTGGATCTCTGTTGCCACGACTAAGCTCCTCAAAGCTATTAGAGACAGCACTAGCAAAATCTAACCAATTCTAGGTCCATCGCCCATTGCTTGGAAGTCGATCTTCATGTTCAGCCAATCCAATTTTGAGTTCTCTATCCCAACATGAATTGCTAACTATCACACACAGAAGTCCCCAACCTCTCATCCAAACTCCAATAAATTAAATCTAACTGCCTATAAGTTGCAACAAATGATAGCCCACTTTTCATAACAAATTCCACGTAGCCTAAATGGCCTACTGGCATTTTGCTATGGCTGTCACTATCATTCTGTTATAAGCTCTTTCTATAAAAGGAACCCTCCATATATGCCTTCTTCTCTAAGCTCTCTACTCTACAAAAATTCTCCTAAGTACTCCATTATTGTTGGCCAAGAAACTAACTTGATCATCGGAGGGTCTTACCGGAGCCACCCATCTCAAGTGTGGACTTTGTCTTGCAGGTCTCATTGGCAATCTCATCCTCTCCAGCTCCAACGAACTCCGACATCAACACCATTTTCTGCACCAACAAGATTGGTGCTAAAGGAAGGGCTATTGAACCCTTGTTCTCAAAGGAGTATCTAGTCGAGTTCATCTTCTTTTCCTCTTCTTCAGCTTTCTAACTTTTTTCTTTGATCTGTCTTGCATTATAGCAAGATGCCACCCACAAAAGCGTCAACTCGACAATCCACTATCTTTGCCATCAGATCTCACCTAGATCATCCTGCTCCGATCTTATCACTGGTACCTCAACCACCACTAATAGCCATGATGGATTTGGGGTAGTTCAACCTACTGATACAGCAGGTTAGAGGCCTCACTAAAGTAGTACAGGCCATGCAGTAAGTTCTAACTCCAGTTCAGCCAGAGAGACCATCATTAGAGTATCGAGATCTAATGCAAGGAAGGCCCACTTGGGTAAGTCGATCGGTAATCCATGGGAAGGAGAAGTAGAGGGTAGAGAGCTCTTGTTCCAATCATGATTCCATCTCTAAAAGATCTCTGCCCTTCTTCAGCCAACCATCCTTTGAAATTCATGATCGAGATGATATTCTCAATCAAAAGCTTCAAGAAATGAATTGGTGGATCAAAAAACTCTACCACATCATCCCTGCTCGCCACGATAATATCCGTACCGACCCTTTATTCTTCGCCCAGATCATGCAGAAGTCCATCCCATCGAACTTTAAATTCTTCCAGTTTGAGAGTTACGATAGGACCATGGACCCAGTCGACCATCTCAAAGCCTTCAGGACTATGATGTTGCTCCATGACATACCTGACACCATTCTATACCAAGCTTTTCCCTCAACTTTGAAGGAAGCAGCAAGGAACTAGTACTCAGACCTCAAATTAGGTATCATTTATTCTTTTGATTAGCTGAGCCACCAATTTGCAGCTCACTTCATCAGCAGCTGGTACTAGAGATGAGGTTTGGACTTTCTCGTCTACATCAAATAGAAAGAAGGAAAGTCCATTTGGGCTTATGTTAGCTATTTTAATACTGCTACTTTGAAGATCCAAATTTTTGATCAATCTATTGCTATGGCTACGCTGAAAGGTGGCCTCTAGAAGAATGATCTCCTATTCTTCCTGGAAAAGAAGTATCCCTAAGACTTTGTCGACGTGCTAGCTCGGGCTGAGGGCTACGCCCGAGCTGAAGAAGCTTTTAAACTCAAGAACGAAGAAGCCACAGGAGAACAACAGGTGGGAGACTCTAGCAAGCCCATCCCTATAAAGAAGCCGAGTGAAGCTCAACCACACTCTAAAACCCTTCCTGAGCATAGATAAGCCCGAACTCCACCTCGAGCTTGTCGATCAAGAATCCTGGATTGGAGGGTATGGTGGAACTCTTCTCCTAGAAGATTTCATAACTACTCTCCCCTCAATGCTCCAAAAATATAAGTACTGATAAAAATTATGGAGCAACTACCAAGATCGGAGAAGATGCGATCTCACCCAAGCAAGCACAACCCTAATAAGTACTATCTCTACCATCATGGTTATGGTCACGATACTGAGAAATGCATCTAGCTCTAAGATGAGATCGAGGAGCTTATTAGATGAGGCTAGTTGGACCACTTTCTACAACATTAGCTAGAAAGAAGGAAAGATCGACTAAGGACACTACTGTAGCCTGAGCCACCTCAGAGGAATGAACCATAAGGAGATCAGTTCCCACTTAGGATCATCAACACCATTGCTAGAGGACATCGACAGGGGGAGGCCAATAGATCAGCAAAGCCAGCAAAGGGGTAGAGGATTGAAGAACCCATCACTTTTACTGAAGAAGATGCACAAGGGGTTCAATTTTCGCATAATGACACAGTTGTAGTTATTTTGAATATTGCTGATTAAGAATGTATGCCATATTTTGATCAATAATGAAAGCTCTGCTGATGTTTTATTTTAGAATGCTTTCTCCAAAATGTCTTTATCTGATAGTCATATGGGATCAATAAGCTCTCTATTAGTGGGGTTCATTAGTGATGGTATACCAATTGAAGGAATAATTATTCTACCAGTAGTGACAGGATGGTACCCCAAGCAATTCAGGGCCAAAGTTGATTTTCTAGTGGTAAAGGCTCTCTCTGCCTATAATGCAATTCTTGACCAATCTAGTTTGAATGCACTTCAGATTATGGTCTCAACTTACTATTTGAAGATGAAGTTTCCAATGGGATACGGAGTCGGACAAGTCAGAGGAGATCAGGCCTTGGCATGATATTGATACTCAATTGCTCTACAAGGGGGAAGCAGCCAGATCCTTACCCGATGGATGGACTTGATGCCTGTGATGACTTGATAGAAGAATGTGGAGAGCCCATCGATGATCTTATTGTAGTATCTTTAAATGATGGGAATGAGGACCACATAGTTCAGATTGGCTCAAATCTATAAGAAGAGGTTAAAAGATAGTTTATCACCTTCTTATGGAAGAATGTCGATGTTTTTGCTTGGATCCCTACAGATATATCCAAAATTGATGCAAAAGTAATGGAACATCATCTAGTTATAGATCTGAAACATCGAACTATGAAGCAAAAGAAGCGCAGCTTCACACTAAAGCGGCAGAAGGCTATTACGAATGAAGTCAATAAGCTTTTGAAGGCCAAATTCATCCAGGAGGTGTCCTACTCGGACTGGATCGCAAACGTTGTCCTTATCAAGTAAGCAAACGGCAAGTGGAAGATGTGCATAAACTTCATAGATTTGAACAAGCCCTATCTAAAGGACAGCGACCTCCTATCTAGAATTGATCAACTAGTGGATGCAACCTCAGGCCATGAACTTTTCACTTTCATGGATGCCTTCTTCGGTTATAATCAAATTCGGATGGCACTAGAAGATGAGAAGAAAACTACTTTTATTATTGATTGTGGTCTTTATTATTATAGGATTATGCCCTTTAGACTCAAAAATGTAGGTGCGACCTACCAGCGCCTAGTGAATAAAATCTTTAAGGAGCAGATCGACCGCAATATGGAGGTCTATGTGGATGACATACTCGTCAAGAGCCGATCTTCAATAAATCATATTGCTGACCTAGAAGAGATCTTCAATACTCTTCGAAAGTATAAAATGAAGCTGAATCCAATCAAATGTGCTTTTAGAGTGACCTCAGGAAAATTCTTAGGATTTATGATATTGAGGCATGATATCAAAGCAAATCTGAAGATGATCCGAGCCATCCAAAAAATATCTCCCCCAAAGATAATAAAAGAGGTCCAGCATTTAACAGGAAAGGTTGTGGCTCAGAATCACTTTGTTTCAAGATCGACGGAATATTGCATGCTCTTCTTTCATGTCCTCAAGCAGCCAAAGAACTTCTACTGGGCTCCTGAATACCAACAAGCCTTTGAAGAATTGAAGAACTATCTCAACTCACCTCCTCTTCTTACCAAACCTATTTTAGGATTTGATGGCTTGAATTCGATCCATAGTAGAGGGGAATCAAATCATCAAGTAGTTAAGTTGGCTTGGATACGAGGTCAAGTCAACTCGGACTGAAATCGAGTCAGCTCGAACCACAATCGAGCCAACCCTCTCAGATAGATAGAAAGTAGAAGTTCGGACGAGATGCAGTCGAGCCAACTCGACCTCTAATAGAGCCATCTTAATGGAGATGAACAAAATAGGATGAAATTTTCTGTTTGGACTTGGATTATGATTAATCCAAAGGGTCTATGAGAGTTGCACATGGACCATAAGATCCATTGGCCATGGAAGGTTGTGGTCATGATCTAAAGATTGAAAAATATTTCAAGACTCCAACAAAATCATGTTCGACTCATATTAAGAGAAAAAATTCTGCTAGAACTCTTGTGAACTGCTGAGAAGAGGATTCTCATCCTATTTAAAGGACTGAGGTACTATGGAGCATGAGGTGGCATGTGTGGCATGAGAGGCATGTAGAGAGGCTCAGACAGTCATCGAGAGAAGCTTGGTAGAGTATCGAGTACGTGCAGTCCGTAAGAAAAAGAAGTAACAGGTGCATAGCATCCAACATGGAGGCTGTGAGGGCAGAGCATCTTATAGCTTCTAAGGATCATTTTAAGATTCTGAGAGAGCTTTTATGAGGATAGCTTCTAGTTGAGAGAGATTAATGTACAATGAGTAGAGAGTGGGTGTTCTCCTCTTATACTTATTCTTTTCTTTCATAGTAAAACTTTGCATGCCCCATGTAGATGAGCCTTTAGGCTAATCTATATACTTGATTATTTTCTTATTTTATTTCTTCTTTCTTTCTATTATAATATCTTAGTACTATATCCTTAATAAAGTAGCTAATATCCTAATAAATTGGTATCAAAGCCAGACGGTATCGGAGCACAGATTGCAGCAGTGGATAGAGATTGAAGAATATGGAGAAGACAAGTGCAATCAAGATGGAGATTAATAGGTTTGATGGAAAAGATGATTTCTTCTTATGACAAGCAAGGGTAAAGGATGTCCTCATCCAACATGGGTTGATTGATGCTCTCTTGAACGATGAGATGCCAGCTACCATGGAGGTGAAGGACTGAAAGTGGATCTAGATGTAGGCGGTGAGCATAATTTGCTTGTACCTAACTGATGATGTCATGATCCATATGCTTGGTGAGACTTTTCTGATGGTGTTATGGTCAAAACTCGAGGAGTTGTACATGATGAAGTCGCTCACCAACTAAAGGAATAAACCTATTTTTTGAATCAGATTCATTCAGATCTGATTGGATCAAGAGGAATATTTCAAAAAAAAAAAATTTGAGATCCTAATTAGATTTGAGACTCCTCAAATCTAATCTTATTGATCTGATAATAAAAATAAAATAAAAATTAAATCTAATTTAATTATACCTTTATTTTGAATAATCCAATTATCCTGAGATGATCCCGATATTTGCTTGAGGTTCTAGATGTAGCCACGCAAGCGCCTGACCTCTATCGGTATCCACTCGGGCAGGATCTGAAGATCCTCTCCTTCTCAATCAATCTCTAAAAATTAGATCTAGATCTGATCTTGAAGGTCTTCAAAATTTTTTTTGAAGAACTATCATTGTCTCTTGCAGTAGTGCTGCCTTCTTCCTTTTCTGGCGTCTTTCACTTGCTTGGATCGCACCTTATTCATGCCCAAAACCCCTTGGACATGGAGAGGAGAGAGAAGACTAGAGGGTGGCATAGAGAAGGAGGAAGAGAGGCTTTGTGGCAAGGGCTAAAGGCAGAAGTATTTTTTAAAAACTAGGCGCAAATAGGGTTTATATGGACCCTGCTGCGCCATGCAGTGCCACATCATCCCAACCAATCATGACCCTTTATGCAATCAAATCTAAATCTGATTGATGGGATGACATCATCTGATCCAATCAGATAAGAGACTGTCAAAATCCTTCTAAGGTGGCACCAAGATTGGGTCAAATAAGAGTTCTTGGCGCCACAGATTTTAATCCCTAGAAGCAACCCTGGAGTCCCATCTATATGGGACTCCTCCTTTATCTTCATGGGGCGCACGCCTTCCTAGGCATGCACCCTCTTCCTATCTATATTTTAGCAGGAGATAAGTTCCAGGTACTCTCTTATAGGCACATGACATATGGGCGGATGTCCAAGTATCCAGGGTCAATATTTGACCAATGTTCGAAAACAGAAATTAGCAAGTGATCAAAAATGGTAGGTGTAGTCTTAAATTTATCTCATAAATTAATACAATCCTTTTCTGATCTGGACAAGCTCTAGTTAGAATAAGTAAAGGTTCCTGAGTGAGTCCAAACATATTTGGCTTAGTCGAGACGAGCTATAATGATTATTAAAGGAGAACATTAGGCTCAATCGTATGCTAGCACGATTTTCTTGAACCTAATTAAATCTTATTCAAATCAATTGAACTAGATTAGTCCAACTGATGACATCCAAATCCAAACTCTTGTTTGTGTGATCCAGTTAGGTTCAGTTCCATACGATAATGGAATATGTCGCGATCTCTATCATCGAAACATCTTTCGATGGATCAGAACTTTTTTAATTCAGATAACTAGTATGATCGATCATCCAAATCATTCTAATTGCTTCCAAAATCCACCAGTGATACCTAGCAGCATATGGTGGCAATCCATCAGAACTGAAAGCGAACCTCTTGGTGTAGTTACCAGTATGATTAGGTTCCTCTATCTTGAGCCCCAACCGAATTAGGGTTAAGGTGATCTCGTCAAACCCTAATATCCATCATATGAATTAATCATTTGATTCAAGTCCAATGTTAAAATATTAATAGAAACTCTTTCAATTATTTCACTCTATCATAGCTATGGGCTTATGGACTTGATTCTCATGATTATCATAGAGCTGCTCCTCATCTATCGAGATAGATAGATCATTTATTGGTGCAATCCAATTTCTATAATGAACATGCTATAGCCAATATACACCTCAGGATTTCAAATGACTAGAAAATCGAGTTATGGTATAGTCAAACTATAACACCCTCAAGGTGAACTGTCAATGCACCTCAGATCAAAGAATCAGACACACCACTGTAGCTTCAAGCTAGTCATCGATGAGAAGGTAGACTTTCTCATAACTACTTGAGGTGGTCATGCTCAGTGCCCTAATTCTTTAACGAGTACCTGTACTCTCGCTTCAGTGTCTCTGCACCATAGACTCAAGACTCATCTATCCTAAAGAAGCGATCATACATCAACCTTCCGAATCAATCTCTATCCTCATAATGATCCTACAGTTGGAAGCATTTTATGAGTTAATAATGAAAATTCATGTCTTAAATTTTCAACTCTTGAAAATATGAACTATCATTACCATTAACTCAAGGGATGTATCATAGACACTTTCAAATATACACTATGATAGAAAATAACCCATTCTATTATTTATAGTCAAAATTATAATTTTTCCCTTAGAAGTGTATCACAAGTGTCAGCCAATCTGGTTTCTAGGACACACATATCTAACAAACTCCCACTTGACCTAAAGCCAATTGGCTACAAATCTAAGTTCCATCTTCTCAAGGTGGGCTTCGATCTTCCACTAGTCCAACAACTTTGTAGGTGGGTCTGCTGCATTTTTTGTAGAGTTGACTCTCTTGACCTCGATGTAACCTTTCTTGAGATAATCATGATTGAGGTGGTATGGCCGCTCGATGTACTTAGATTTTTGGTGAGACCTCGGCTCCTTAGCAAGGGATATGGTACCATTATTATCGCAGTGTAGAAGAATGGCATCCGATGGCATCACTCCGATCTCTGCGATGAATTTTTTATACCAGAATAGCTCCTTCGCAGCTTCTAATGCAGTGATGTACTCTGCTTCCATGCTGGAGTCTACTATCACTGTCTGTTTGGAACTCTTTCTACTGACGGCACCACCATTACATACAAACAGACTCTCAAATGTCGACTTTCAATCATCTATATTGAACATAAAATTCGAGTCTATATACCTCTGGACTTGAAGTACTTCATTACCAAAAATCAACATGTCCTTAGTTCTTCTCAAGTACTTAAGGATACATTTCATAGAAGCTCAATGTTCTTCACCTAGATTCTATCGATATCTGCTCGTGACACTCACATCATGGGCTATATCAGGTCGTGTACATAACATGGCATTCATGAGGCTCTCTATTGCTGAAGCATAAGGGATCTTGCTCATGCATTCAATCTCCTTAGGTGTGTTGGGACACATTTACTTGGAGAAATGAATGCCATGTCTGAAGGGTACCAATCCCCTCTTGGAGTTTTCCATGCTAAACCTCTTTAGCACTTCCTCTATATATATTTTCTATGAAAGACCTAACATCCTATTTGGTCTATCTCTATGGACCTTAATTCCTAGAATGAAGGATGCTTCTCCTAGGTCTTTCATGGAGAATTGTTTAGATAACCATATTTTAATTATGGTTAACATGGGAATATAATTCTCAATAAGAAGGATATTATCCACGTACAGTACGAGAAAGATAATAGCACTTTCACTGATCTTTTTGAAAATACATGATTTCTATTCATTCTTGATGAAATCAAATAATTTGATTACATCATTAAAATGAGTATTCCAATTTCGAGATGCTTGCTTAAGTCCATATATGGACCTTTGCAGCTTACATACTTTGTGATCAACATCACTGAATGTGAAACCTAGCGACTGTTCCATACAGATATCTTTCTTAAAGTATCCATTTAAGAATGCCATTTTTACGTTCATTTGTTATATTTCATAATCGAAATAGGCTACAACAGCAAGCAATGTGTGGATGGATTTTAGTATGGCTACTGACGAAAAGATATCCTAATAGTCAATGCTTTCGCGCTGACTATACCCTTTTGCCACTAATCTAGCCTTGAATGTCTCAACATTTCCATCTGTACCAATCTTTCTCTTGTAGATCCATTTACATCCAATAGGTACTATACCTTCAGGTGGATCTACCATGGTCCAGACTTGGTTTGAATGCATCGAGTCAATTTTTGACTTCATTGCCTCTAACCATTTCTCGGAGTCGATATCTAATATTGTCTCATCATAGGTTTTGGAATCATCACCATGAACCCCATTATCTATGAGAAATATTTTCTCTATATTTTCTAAAATTATACCTAAGTACCTCTCAGGAGGACAAAAAATTCTTTCTGATCTACGAGGTGGAGGAGGTAGTGATTGTATTGGCTCAACCTGATTTGGTTCCATAGGGTCCTTAGCTCATTGCTCTTGGGAGACTTTCTCCTCAAGCTTGATCTACTTTTCAATGCCACCATCTTGAATAAACTATTTTTCAAGAAAAATGGCATGCCGACTTACAATCACATTATGATCTTCTGGAATGTAGAATATCCTAATGACTCTTTAGGATATTCTATGAATCAAGCTCTAAAGGACCTATAGTCTAACTTATCCACTTGTTGTCTTTTGACATGAGTCGGATAATCCCAAATTCTAAGATGACTCAAACTTGATTTCTTACCATGCCATATCTCATACGGTATGGTAGGAATAATTTTAGAAAAAATCCTATTTAGTAAATATATAGCAGTTAACAGATTATGTCCTCAAACAAAATTAGGAAGGTCTGTGAAGCTCATCATAGATCATACCATATCTAATAGAATCCAATTCCACCATTCTAAAATCCTATTAAGGTATTTTAGGTAGAGTCCATTGAGAGACTATGCCATATTGCTTGAGATAGTCCAGGAATTTTCGACTAAGGTATTCACCACCTCGATCTGATCAAAGAACCTTAATGGATTTTTTAGTTTGCTTTTTCACTTCATGTATGAATTCCTTAAACTTTTCAAAGACTTCAGACTTGTGTCTTATAAGATATACATACATATACCGAGATAAATCATCGATAAAAATTATGAAGTAGATAAAGTTGCCTCTAGCCGGTACATCAAATGGGCTGCACACATCAGTATGTACTAAGGCAAGTAGATCTATAGCCCTTTTCCCATTTTCTATAAAAGGAAGCTTAGTCATTTTGCCATGAAGATATGATTCATAAATTGGATATGACTCAAAAGTCAATGAACTTAATAGACTGATTTTCTCTAATTTGTTAACTCTATCTTTTGCTATATGACCTGACCTTGGGTGCCATAGATACCTATCATTTGGACCATCCCTGGGTCATTTTGATCCTATGGCATTCATATTTTGCTCGCTATTAAAGATAGATATATCAATATATAATTGGTAGAGATCGTTAATAAGGAAACTACTTATAATTTTATTTTTTTCATAAAGAATATTACAATGGTCCTTAAGAAAACTAATTACATAGTCTTCTAGTTCTAAACATGAAATAGAAATCAAATTTCTGCTTGCAGCAGGCACATAATAATAATTCTTGAGTACTAAATCTAAGCCAGATGATAGTCGAAGAGGGTAGGTCTATGGCAGCAACCTTTGCTCCATTTTCGACGTGTAGGATCATCTCACCATCCCTTAGCCTCCTACTATCCTTAAGATCCTGCATGGAAGTGCACAAATGAGCACTAGAATCAAAGTTAAGCACCCAACTGGATGTAGAAAAAATCATAAGGTTAGATTCAATAATGAGCATACCTCCAGAAGGACCTGTCTCCTTCTTATTCTTCAAGGTGGCCAGGTATGTAGAGCAGTTCCACTTCTAGTGGCCAATAGTATTATAATGAAAATACTATTCCTTGTCAGCGGCCTTCTTCTTTAGCTCTATCTTTTTTTTCTTTCCATCTTCCATCTTTTGCTTTTTCATAGACTTCTTCTTCTTTTCAAAAGACTTTTTCTTGGAAGAAGTCCATTCCATAGCAAGTACTGATCCTTTAGAACCTTTCATAAAAAGCTCAGCAGTAACCAGCATATTCATAAGCTCGACCGGAGTATTCTAAAGTTTATGCATATTGTAGTTCATGATGGCTGCCCATACGCATCAGTCAAGAATTATAGAATTATATCATTCTACAGATTCTGATCTAACTTCACTCCGAGCTTTTTAAGCTCTTTCAAGTCCTTGATCATCATTAGACAATGATCTTGGACTGACTGTCCATCACGTATTTTAGTCTTAAATAGTCATTTGGTGATCTGATATTTGGCTACGCGACTCTATTCATCAAATAACTCTTATAGGTGAGCCAACATTTGGTGGGTAGTCTTGATATCTTCATGTTGGCACTAAAGCTCATCAAACATCGAGCCTAACATGTAGTATCTAGCCTTATTATTTTCATCCATTCACTTATCAAAAGATGCTCTCTATTCAGCAGATGGATAAACTGATAAGGTGGAAGGATCCTAGTCTAATACATGAGTCAACTTTTCGAAATCCAAAATAATTTTGAAGTTCTGGAGCCAATCCTTGTAATTGGATCCGATCAATCTATGGGTGTCCAGGATACGGAGTAGTGGGTTGGATGCAGACATTTTTCTTTTTTCTGTAGAGAGTCAAAATTTTTAGTTAGATTTTATAACTAAGACTTGACCAATTTATTTAGAAGTTTAATTTTTAAATAAATTAACTTCCACTATTTTTTGGATCCCTATACTTCCTCTATAGAGATGCAAAACTCTTCATGATTACTGATTTTTAGTGGATGATGCAGTCCCACCAACTAACTCATCACCTCACCTAACAGTTATTGGTGATGGGTTAGCTAATGAGTGAACAACACTTGTCCAATAATTTTCTAATCATGGTGCACCCAGACTTGGTCTCTAATTCATGAATCTCACCATGTTCAGAATATTGATCCACTCCTCGGTTAAGTCAGACCCACCATTTGCATAGATTGGATTTCTAATTGGGTCTCTCACCATATCTAAAATATTAAGCCCAATCTATCCTCCAGCTCGTAGCATCCAATGCCTAATAGACATGATTGTATCTTTTTGGTGCAACTGAACCACTGTGACCAACCGAGAACAATCAACCCTAGGAAGGGCCTGCACATCTGCAATGGTGGAAGACCTTAGACTTAATCTTTTCTTAGAAAGATTTGATTTAGGTCTCTTTAAACTTGACTTGACATAGCCATAACCATTATGACTAACCTAGTAGCATAGGTTAGCTCGGATTGTTAGCCACCTTAGATCAGGACTGGGCCGATAAATGTGATCAGGTAAGTGAGATCAGTGGAAGGGATATGCCATTAACTCGATAAGAATGCATTCGAGTCGAGTAGCTCCCAATTAAAAATCAGTCGGTCGTATCTGTCAAACTTACCTTAGACACCAAATTATTGAGCCAAAACTAATCGGGTTAGCCTACAATCCAGACTCTAACCACTGAGCCTAATTAGGTCTTAACTTGATCGATTAGTCATGTGATTCGAGCTTAACCCAGACTTAATCCTATTAGACTGATCAATTTAAGCACTCTTGATCCCACCTAACCAACTCTTGATTCGGTTTGATCAATCGCTTGACCTAATTGAGCTATCCTTTTCGAACCCAATTTTATGAATATGTCTTAGATCTAAAAATTTTAATTTTAGTTCTAATATATTTAATAATCTTAATTTCTAATTAAGTTTAGGGTTTATAAACAAAACATGTATATAAAATCCTAGGGTTTCAGGATCTAGAATTTTATAGAAAAAAAGTTTTTGATTTTTGATTAAGGTCGAATGTGCAGCACCTCTACACACCATAAGAACACTCCATCGAATGGAAGAAGGGGGTCTTTAAATCTTACTTCATTCTTATGATCGGACAGTCAAAGAGAATGCCTTAATCAGAAACATGATAAATCTACAAAACTAGTTAGATCTACATCATATATCACATATATAAAAATTGATCTAACTAAAAACATGTCTTGCATACATCTCGTGTATCATATCATGCATATTTTCAAATCTAAATTATTTCATAAATATCTAAAAAATAAGATTTAAATTTGATCATGTCAAATTAAAATTTATTCTAGATAATTTTATAGAACTATTCTATAACTAATCTAAACATGCATCTATCATATCTCATATGAATAAATTAAATAAATTTATTTTCTATTTTTTAGATCTAATTATAATATTTATAATATTAAAAAATAGTAAATAAATAGATCTAAAAATTATAAATAATTAAATTAAAATTATGATTATGCTAGACTACACATAGAATAATTCTATTTCTAGTCTAATCATGCATCTCATACATCTTAGATCTAGATTATTTAATTTTAAATTTTTTAATTTTAGATCTAGTCACATCTAATATGATATCTAAAATTATCTAATTATTATATCAAAAATAAATTAAAATTAGATCTAATGAATTATCAAAATCTGACTCTGATACCAGTTGAAGGAAAAAATCACTTTTTCGGATCAAGTTCGTTCAGATCTGATTGGATCAGGAGGGATATTTTAAAAAAAAAATTTCTAAGATCCTAATCAAATCTGAGACTTTTTAGATCTGATCTTATTGATCTGATAATAAAAATAAAATAAAAATTAAATCTAATTTAATTATATCTTTATTGTAGATAATCCAATTATACTATGACGATCCCGATGTTTGCCTGAGATTCTGAATGTAGCCATGCAAGCGCCTGGCCTCTACCGGTATCCACTTGGATAGGATCTGGAGATCTTCTTCTACTCAATCAATCCTTCAAAAATTAGATCTAGATCTGATCTTGAAGATCTTCAAAACTCCTTTTGAAGAACTGTCATTGTCTCTTGCAGTAGTGCTGCCTTCTTTCTTTCCTGGCGCCTTTCACTTGCTTGGATCGCACCTTATTCATGCCCAAAACCCCTTGGGTGTGGAGAGAAGAGAGAGGACCAGAGGGTGGCATGGAGGAGGAGGGAGAGAGGCTTTATGGCATGGGCTAAAGGCAGAAGCATTTTTTAAAAACTAGGCACAAATTGAGTTTATATAGACCCGACTACGCCATATAGTGCCACATCATCCCAGCCAATCATGGCCCTTTGTGCAATCAGATCTAAATTTGATTGATGGAATGACATCATCTGATCCAATCAGATGAGAGACCCTCAAAATCCTCCTAAGGTGGTGCTAAGACTGGGTCAAACAAGAGTTCTTGGCACCACAGAGTTTAATCCCCTAAAGCAACCCTGGAGTCCCATCTGTATGGGATTCCTCCTTTATCCTCAAGGGGTGCACGCCTTCCTAGGCATGCACCCTCTTCTTGTTTGCATTTTAGTAGGGGGATAAGGCCCCAGGTACTCTCCTATAGGCGCATGACACATGGGTAGATGTCCAAGTATCCAAGGTCAGTATTTGACCAATGTCCAAAAATAGGAATTAGCAGATGATCGAAAATGATAAGTGTTGTCTTAAATTTATCTCATAAATTAAGATAATCCTTTTTTGATCTAGACAACCTTCAGTCAAACCAAGTAAAGATTCCTGAGTGAGTCCAAATATATTTGGCTCAGCCGAGATAAGCTATAATAATTGTTAAAAAAGAACATTAGACTCAATCATGTGCTACAATAATTTTCTTGAACTTAATTAAATATTATTCAAATCAATTGAACTGGGTTACTCCAATTGATGAAATCCAAATCTAAATCCTTATTTGTGTGACCCAGTTAGGTTTAGTTCCATATGGTAATGGGATATGTCACGATCTCTATCATCGAAACACCTTTCGATGGATCAAAACTTTTTTGATTTAGACAACTAGTATCATCGATCATCCAAATTATTCTAATTACTTTCAAAATCTATCAATGACACCTAGCAGCATATAGTGGCAACCCATCAGAACTGAAAGCGAACCTCTTGGTGTAGTTATCTGTATGATTAGGTTCCTCTATCTTGAGCCCTGACCGGATTAGGGTTAAGGTGATCTCGTCAAATCCTAATATCCATCATATGAATTAATCATTCGATTCAAGTCCAATGTAAAAATTCTAATAGAAACTCTTTCTATTATTTCACTCTGCTGTGGCCATGGACTTATGGACTTGATTCTCATGATCATCATAGGACTGCTCCTCATCTACCGAGGTAGATAGATTCCTTATTTATGCAATCCAATTCCTACAATGAACATGCTATAGCCAACATACACCTCAGAGTTCTGAATGGCTAGGAGATCGAGATATGGTGTAGTCAAACTATAACACCCTCAAGGTGAACTGTCGATGTACCTCAGGTCAAAAAATCAGATACACCACTACAGCTTCGAGCCAGTCATTTATGAGAAGGTAGACTTCCTCATGACTACTTGAGGTGGTCACGCTCAGTGCCCTCATTCTCTAACGTGTATCTGTACTCTCACTCTAATGTCTCTACACCATAGACTCAAGACTCATCTATCCTAAAGAAGTGATCGTATACCAACCTTTTGAATCAATCACCATCCTCATGATGATCCTACGATCGAAAGTATTTTATGAGTTAATAATGAAAATTCATGTCTTAAATTTTCAACTCTTGAAAATATGAACTATCATTACCATTAACTCAAGGGACGTATCACAGACACTTTTAAATACACACTATGATAAAAAATAACTCATTTTATTATTTATAGTTAAAATTATAATTTTGCCCTTAGAAGTGTATTACAAGTATCAACCAATCTGGCTTCTAGGGCACACATATCTAACACCAACATGCTATTCCTTTGGAGGTAGTTCTATCAACTATGGATGGATGAAGGCTAGAGTATACGAGAGCATCTATCCAACTTCTAGAAGATTCTCACCGATCTTCTCAGCATTGATGAAAAAATTGAGAAGATCAGGGTGTTGGTCTTGCTAGCATCACTGTTTTCTTCATATGAGTTCTTGGTGACTGCTCTTCTAGTGGAAAAGAGCACCATCAAGATGGATGATATCACTACAGTGATACTCCAGAGCGAGATTCTCAAGAGGAAGAACCTAGCTTCGAGCTTAGATGGAGCAGCTCAGTATTGGTAGTTTCTAAAGGAGTAGGATGCAGTAGATGGAGCGATAGAGGATAGCGAGGAGGATGATCCAGGTCTAAGATGAGGGATCCTAGAAAGATCAGAAGCTATCGATGCGATAAGTTAGGGCATCATTTTAAAGATTGCCTACAGCTCAAGGATCAGATGAGGGCTACTATAGCGACGACTAGTACTGAGTCAGAGGATGATGTCCTGAAGATATCTAATAAGATATCTACTTCTTTCTAATAGTAGATTTTAGATTCTGTATGCACATATCATGTTTGTTGCAGAGAGGAGCAGTTTGACTTCCTAGAAAGCAGTAAGAATATTGTTTATCTACCGAATGGATTGAGCTATGCAATCAGAGGCATCAAGATGGTTAGCTAGAGGACACATAATGATGCAGTGAGAAGATTGGGGGAGGTCCGATACATATCTAAGTTTAGGTAAAATCTTATCTCACTGAGTAGACTGGATTCAAATGGCTATAGGTGGATAGCTGATGATGAAATCCTAAAGATGATGCACGATGATAGAATGATATTGGAGGAAAAGAAGAGGATGAGAGAACATTACTATCTAGCAGGGGGCCCAATACGAGGTGGAGCTTCAGGAGCCAGAGGGAGCCTAGTGCATGGTGGAGCTCTAGGTGGAGGTGGATCGGGCACAGGATGAGAGACTCGGGAGAATGACATGCGACATCACAAAGTGAAGTTTCTATTACCATAGGAGGCTATTTCGAGCAGGTCTTAGATCAAAAAAATCATAGTAGTCGATGGAGGTGGGATTGAGCGGCCAAGCTCGACTACAATATTTGCCCATCCATGATCAATAGGCATGCCTAAGGGCATGAGGGCAAGATGGATCACAAGCTCTCAAAATTAGGTAGAGATCGAATGTCGAGTTGAGGTGGAGATTGTTAGAATTTGATGCCTCGAATTTGACCCATAGCAAAGGAGAATTAAATCATCAAGCAATCGAGCTGGCTTGGATACAAGGTTGAGTCGGCTCAGACTGAAATCAAGTCGGCTCGAACTGCAATTGAGCCGGCCCTCTCAAGCAAATAGAAAGAAAGAGTTCGAACAAGATACAATCGAGCCGGCTTGATCCCTAACAAAGGCAGCTCGACGAAGATGAACAGAATAGGATGGAATTTTTCATTTGGACTTAGATTATGATAAATCCAAAGGATTTACAAGAGTTGCATATGGACCATAGGATCTAGTGGCCATGGAGGGCTGCGATCATGATCTAAAGATTAAAAAATATTCCAAGACTCCATCAAGATCATGTTCAACTCATATTAGGAGAAAGAGCCATGTTAAGACTCCTATGAACTACTAAGAAGAGGATTCTTATCCTATTTAAAGGACTAAGATGCTGTGGAGCATGAGATGGCACGTGTGGCATGAGAGGTACATAGAGAGGCTCGGGCAATTATCGAGAGGAGCTTGGCAGAGTGTTGAGTACATGCAGCCCACGAGAGAGAGAAGTAATAGGTGCATAGCATCCAGCGCATAGGCTATGAGGGCAGAGCATCTTGTAGCTTCTGAGGGTTTTTTTGGAATTCTGAGAGAGCTTTTATGAGGGTAGCTTCTAGTTAAGAGAGATTTATGTACAGTGAGTTGAGAGTGGGTGTCTCTTCTTATACTTATTTTTTTTTTTATAGTAAAACTTTTCATGCTCCATGGAGACGAGCTTTTAGGCTGATACACATACTTGATTATTTTTTTATTTTATTTTTTTCTATCTTTTTATCATAATATCCCAAACTAGATTCCTAACAAAGTGGTATTAGAGTAGCTGATATTTCAACAACCTAAATCTAGTGAAAAATTATTTTTGTACTTAGGGGTGTCTCCTATAGCTATTAGAGCTATCCTGATCAGAGAAAAGGCAAAAATTTAGAAGTTAATCTACTACATAAGCCGAGTTCTAAGGGATGTAGAAATAAGATATACAAAATTAAAAAAGCTAATCTATACTTTGTTGATTATAGTCAAAAAGCTCCGATCTTATTTCTAGGAACATACAATCACATTTCTCACTGATCAACCTATCAAAGTAGTTTTCACCAGCCCGATACCTCTGAAAGAATAGCAAAGTGGGTGATTGAGCTCACTGAATTTGATATCAAATTCCCACTATTGAGGATAGTTGGCTCTGATACCAATTGTTGTAGCAGATGAAATCACTTTGAAACCAATTATTGCTCCTATGACTGCTCGAAACCATAGCCATAGATCTAATCTCTTGTGTGGAATCTAGGTGCTAATCCAAAAATTTAAAAAAGAACAAAGTAGATGGTTGGCACCTAAGGCTTAAAGTTGGAGCCAGAGAGAGAAGAGAAGAGAGTTTAGACAAAAAAACTCTATATTGATTCTACTTATTGTAAAAGATACAATATCTGAATCTATATATTCTAGAATTTTTGTTACACCATATAAATCCTAATAAACTCAGATCCCAACTGAAAAACTCTCCTAGGCTAATCCAATATATAAAAGCACTCACCAAGCTAATGTACATTGATGTCTTCTATGCTCTTAATCTCCTGGATCTAAATCCAACCCGTACAAGAGTTAGCCCCCTTAAGATCGTATTGGACCAAACCTTAAGATCCCTTGAATTAATTTTAATCCAAGACCAAACAAAAATCCCAGCTGGTTCTATTCACTACTATTGAGCCGGCTCCTTCAGAAGTCAAGCTGGCTCAACTGCGTCTCATTCGAATCATATCTTCTATCTGCTTGAGAGAACTAGCT
This sequence comes from Cocos nucifera, assembly GCA_006176705.1. Classification (NCBI taxonomy): domain Eukaryota; kingdom Viridiplantae; phylum Streptophyta; class Magnoliopsida; order Arecales; family Arecaceae; genus Cocos; species Cocos nucifera. Next base: position 12,086 of record QRFJ01000105.1, on the reverse strand, counting down.
CGAGACTGTCTGCCTAAAAGAGCTGGCTTAAATTTACCTCAAGCTAGCTCGATCTCAATCCGAGCTGGCTTGACTGCATATCTAAGCTAGTCCGTCTATGTATCAACCCCTTATCTTGGTTGATTCTTCCCCTGATTCTAATTTCTTGCTTCACCATGTGTCTCAGGTCTCTAGAGAACCTGCCAAGCCCCTTAAGATCCTCATACCTGAATCTCAAGTCTATAAAGGGCTACACCATCTCCATCCTAGGATAGCTCCTATCATAGCTCTAGAACTATACCTATCCTAGTCTTTTCGAAGCCAACACCTTAGCTTCTCTTATGGCTTCCCAAGGCTTGGGAGTACCACACCATCTACAATTTTCACCTTAGTGCACTCAAGTCTTGACACACCTAGCAATGTCCCCCTGCATGTTCTTGCTATTGCTGCATGTCCTAATAGCTCTTTGTGCATACCTTGCCACCGCTATTCTTCTTCAGCTGCTGAGCTCCTTTAGAGGTGAGAAGAAAAGAAAAGAAAGAAAGAAGAAGAAGAAAGAAAAAGAAAGAAAAAAGAAAATAAATAAAAAGAAAGAGAGAGAAAAAGAAAAAGAGAGAGAGTCACTCTTCTTCTTCTTTTTTATTTAATTTATTTATTTTAAAACTAGGGCACGTAGAGTGGACCCAATAAGTCATGAGAGATTTAAATCAAATAATTTATATTTTATTATTTTATTCAAAAATTTGCCCTCCTACTGAGCCATGGAGCGGCATGAGTGGAATTCAAAACATTAGCACATGAAGCGGGATGGAAGATGTTGGTGGCGACAGAAAGGGAGCTGGCTAAGAGAAAAGAGAGGAGAAAGGAGGGATAGTGGTGGTGTCGAGGGTGGCGGTACCAACAGAAACATCGAGGGGTGCGATCTGGATCAGCATGTGTCGAGAGAAGAAGAGTAGTGGTGGGATGGTAGGGGGTGGGGCGGCACCGACAGGCATGGACTAGGTATGAGAAGAAGAGAGGGGATGGAAGTGCGATGAAAATCGGCATTTACCAAAAAAGAAGGAGAGCCATGGTGGGATGGCATCGATGGACATAGAAAAGGTATGAGAATAGGAAGAAAATAATAATAATAATAATAAAATATTATTTTATAAAATAATAAAAAATATAATATACATAATAAATAAAATAAAAAAGAAAAAAGAAAAAACTAAAAATATTTTTTATGAATATTTATTTAAAAAAAATTTAATAATTATAGACTGTAATTATCCACCCAGCACAATGCATGGGTTTTCAACTAGTTTATTTTGAAAGTAAATAATTAGCATTTGAATTATACATGATTTATGAAATTATGATTTAAAGAGAAAGTGATTTATAAATTTAAAAGTTTTTAGAATATCATGATTTATTAATTTATTATGGAATATACATATATTCAATGGAATTATGATATCTATGTGTTATGTTGCATAAGTACTTTGATATGGATTGGATTTATGCTTTCAGCTTAACCATGACTCAATGGATCCCACCAATGGGGGTTAAACATTGTTATTCGGTGGATCTCACCAATGGAGGTTAAACATTATCATAGTGAAAGGTTGTTGAGTATATATGTTTTATTGCAAATTGGATTTATGATTATATTTGTATATGAGTATTTGAAAATATTTGATTTGCATGAAATATTTGTTCTTATATTATTTATGGTATTTATTTTAGAACATCATATTTTATGAATATATCTAGAATGTCTAGTTAAGATATTCATTACTTATTAGGCTATCAAGCTCATCATCTCTCTCTTTTATTTTTTAGATTCAGATTCTTAATTACAGATAAGGATACTACTTAAGAATGAGTTTAAAAGTAAGACTGGATAATGTCAACTAAGTTTAGACATATACCTATTATTATGATTTACATGATTATTATTCAATGTTTAATTGATGTAAGATCTTTTGATTATCGCTGGAATTTTATAAGAGATTAAAGTTGAATTTAGTTAGTAAGATTTTGGACTTAATTTATTATGAATTTTGCTTTTATGCATAGATATCATATCTGAAATGCCTCGTATGATTTTAGGAAGAGTTTTCAATGAATGTATAATGGTTGCGATTATCCCTAGCTCATAAATCTCAGGTCGAAAGCATGATGGCTTCAATCTGTCAAAATCTAGACCCATATATTAAAATCCACTCCTTTTACATTACATGTAGAGAACATAAATTATTAGCAATTAATTTAGCAATGAAGGATTCTGTTAGTTACTGCAAGGATATCAGAAATATTTCTTTTTCTTAGGAATTATACATCGGATATAATTAAACTACTAAACTATCAATAAAAAAAAATAAAGAGCAAGCTTGAGAAGATCGAAAAAAGAGTGGGAGTAAAGGAAAACAAAGGCATTATCTTCAATCTAAAGTAGTGAAAAAAGATTGCCTCAATCAAAGTCCAAGCTAGTAATATAAAAACAAGTGGCAAGTAGGCCATCGATGGGATGAGGTGGAAGTAAGGGTGGCTAGGAGAAAGAGAGGAGAGGAGAAGGTGTACAGAGGGGAGAGAGATTGGTAGAAGAGTTGAGTGGGGGGGGAGAGAGAGAGAGAGAGAGAGTAGAGAGGGGGGAGAGATTGGGTGGAAGAGAGGAGAGAGGCTAAAGAAAATAGGAGGGAAAGAGTGGAGAGAGCAGAGAGCAAGAAGAGGAGAGAGAGTGAATAGGGAGAGAGAAAGAGCAGAGTAGGTAGGTTAGATGGACCTATTTTTGGCTTGGCTGGATCTGCTATCAAGCATCTGTTAGATATATGTGCCCTAGAAGTCAGAATTGGCTGACACTTGTAATACACTTCTAGGGGCAAAATTATAATTTTGACTAAAAGCAATAAATGGGTTATTTTCTATCACATATGTATATTTAGTGTCTGTGATACATCCTTTGAGTTAATGGTAATGATAATTCATATTTTCAAGAGTTGAAAATTTAAGACATGAATAATCATTGTTAACTCATAAATTGCTCCCGACCATAGGATCATCACGAGGATGGTGATTGATCCGGAAGGTTGGTGTACAATTGGTTCTCTTTAGTAGATGAGTCTTAAGTCTACGGTGTGGAGACACCAGAGCGAGAGTACAGGTACTCGTTAGAGAACGAGGGCACTGAGCGTGACCACCTCGAGTAGTCATTAGGGAGTCTACCTTCTCGTCAATGACTGACTCGATGCTGCAGTAGTGTGTCTGGTTCTTTGACCTGAGGTGCATCGGTAGTTCACCTTGAGGGTGTTATAGTTTGACCACACCATTACTCGGTCTCCTAGCCATATGGAACCCTAAGGTGTATGTTGGCTATGATATGTTCATTGTAGGAATTGGATGGCATCAAGATGAAATCTATCTACCTCAGTGGTAGAGGAGCAGCCCTATGATAATCATGAGAATCAAGTCCAAAAGCCCGTGGCCATGGCGGAGTGAAATAATAGAAAGAGTTTCTATTTAGATTTTCACATTAGAACTCGAATCGAATGATTACATCATATGACAGAGACTAGGGTTTAACGAGTTCACCTAAACCCTAATCTGATCGGATACTCAGATAGAAGAACTGAATCACAACAGGTAGCTGCACCAAGAGGTTCGCATTTAGCTCTGATGGTTGCCACCATAATACTGCTAGGTGTCACTGGTGGATTTTGGGAGCAATTAGAATGATTAGATGATCGATCATATCTAGCTGTTCGAATCAGAAGAGTTCTGATCCATCGAAAGAGTTTCGATGATGTCGATGATAGAGGATCATGACATATCCATTACCATACAGAACTGAACCTAACTAGGTCATACAAACAAGGGTTTAAAAATCTGGTGATCATCAATTGAACTGATCTAAGTTCAATTGATCTGAATAAGATTCATTAGGTTCAAGAAAATCGTGCTAGCACTCGATTGAACCTAACGTTCTTCTTTGCTATGATAAATAAGTTGTCCTGTCTGAGCCAAGGAGTTTGTGCTTAATCAGAGCTTCATATGGTCTGACTCGAGTTGTCCAAGTCAGAATAGGTTGTCTTATTTTATAAGACATTATCTGCCTTTTTTGTCATCTGCCATTTCTTGTTCTTTGACTTTGTCAAAATCTATCTTACCTGGTCAAAACGTTGACCATTGACACTTTGACTTTTGAACCACATGTCATGCACCTATTGGAGAGATGGTGGGGCCTATCCCCCTACCAGAACTAGCAAGGAGAAGGGCGCACTGCCACCCTAGGCGTGTGCCCAAGTTGAGGCACCTAGGAGTCCATGTTGGACAAGGCTCCATCTCCTTTTTTGGATTCCAATTAGAGTTCTTCTAAGAACCAACTTTGACTGTCCTTAAGCACCCTTTAAGGAGATAATCTAGGGGACCTCTATTCCCACCATCAGATTAGATCTAATTTCACAAGGGTTGTGATTGGTTGGAAGAAGAGAGGAGTTGGATCACAGCTAGTCTATAAATAAGACCCTGTACCCAAACTCAAAGTGATATGAGATTGAAGCTAAGAGTTTCCATAACGCCCCAAGGCTGCCTCTCCCCCTCTCCCACCCAACCAATCTCATCCTTTCCCTTCCCTCCACATCCAAAAGGGATTTTGGATTTTTGCTGTGCGATCAAGCAAGAGAAAGGCGATCAAAAGCAAGAAGGCTGCTGCTCTGCAAAAGACGACTGCTGATCTTCAAAAAGGAATTTTGAAGATCCTCCAGATCAGAATCCAGATAATAATTTTGAGATATAATAGAGAAGAAAGAGGATCTCCAGATCCAACCTGAGTGGATACCGATAGAGGCCAGGTGCTTGCATGGCTAAGATCCAGAACCTTTCGCTGCAAATAGAATCATCAAAAGGGTAATAGGATTACCCAGATTAGGTAAATTAAATTTGATTTAATTTATCTTTTAATTTTATTTTATTAAAATAATAAGAATTAGATCTGAAACATATCAAGATCTGATTGGAATTAAGAGAAAAAATTTTGAAATATATCTCGTGATCTGATCAGATCTAAACGAACCTGGATCGAAAAATCAAGATTTCCCTTCAGCATCAACCTGAACTTAGCATGAAACTCAAAAACTTTCAGGCTTAACCCAAAGCTAGCCATGCCTAATGAGCGTTAAGCTAGTTCAAACTCATTTCTAGCACTATATGTTTCAAGGAATGGAAGTGTACATCTCAATTTAAGAAACTAGCTCTACATAAATCTTCTTAAGGAAATAAGGCCATTGGTAAAGGGGTTGGTGCATCATCATGCACAACTACTAGGAAACCTTGAGCATTCAATATTAGGTAAACCAAATAATTATGTTATATTACAAGATGCAACTAAGGTGTTTTAGATCAATAATGAATAGTTTTCTTATGGTCCCTGGAGCACAATCTAATACTATCAAGGGCAGAGAGGAGGTTATTGTAATATGGGATGATAGAGCTCGATAACATAGAGGCCCTACTACTATCGATGATTGAGGAGGTCACATATCAAGGAGAGGAAATAGCAAGCCATATGCCATCTTTGGAGGGCATAAGTGGAGCAACTCACTTAGCTCGAGTCTAAGCATATACAACGGGCTCAATTCATGTTTGTGCCCATGCATGGCGATTGTGGGCTTATAATGACCAAAGCTCTGTGTTCAAAATTATAATATATAATTATCTAAATTTCTCCTCTTCTATGATGGGAGATAATAATGAGGTAAAAAATAATGGACAACTAACACGATAGACATGTGCATGCAATAGAGTAAGGTGGTAGTAAGCCCATTGTATTGCACTCCCACAAAAATGGTTGGCAAAAAAAAAAAAAAAAAAAAGAGCAAGCCCAAGGAACTAAGGGGGTGTGTTTTGGAGAGAGTTGGGGCTTGGAATGAGAATGAAATAGGTGACTCCCATTCCATATTTAGTTGGAAGAGTTCTATTCCAATTCTGATTCCAAGGTAGAATAGAAATAGCCCAATCTTCCTAGAACCCAATCTAGACTCTTTCTAATGGATTCAAATTTTATTCCAATAGAATGACAATAAAATAAAGACTATCAGATACTTGTCTTTCCATCCTTCCACATTCTCTCCCCCTAAACCCATCACCACTACCTTTGGCGTGCCATCGACCTCAAAGGAATGGGGGGTGATCGTAAGGTAGGGGATCTCCTCGAAGGTGCAGAAGGCTTAATCAAGAATATTGGCAACATTATAAGAAAGGATAATGTTGGTGATAAAGGGCTCTCGGTAGTGTGGGGGTTGGACTTGCAAGACTCAAGGAGGGCCTTGATGTCGGTGAAGTGACGAGCACGAGCAAGATCCAAATGGCAAAGTCAACAGTAAACTGATAGAATGGGGGAGGTGTGAAGATCAGTATGAAGGAAGAATGCGTGATGGTGTGTTGGGATCAACTTTTTCACAATCGAAACTTGGCAATACGTGGCCAAAATGGTTAGAGTGGAAAGTGGGGGCAGCAAAAAGAGAAGTGGGTGACTGATAGAGGAAGACATGAATCGCCAAATTGTGTGAACTTAATCTCCCCTCTCATTAGAAAATGTAGGCTAGAGGACAAAGATGAGGTCGAGTTACAATCCAAATGAGGAAGAGGGAATCAATGTGAAGATTAGACAAACATAAAAATCACTAATCAGAATAATAGGAATTTACATATTTTTTATGATTCGATGTCACACCCTCTTATCAATCACTTTTTGTATAATGTAGCTTTTAATATATGAAAAATAAATTTTAATTAGATATAATTAAAAATATATAAATATTTTAATCAAATTTATATAATTAATTAAGAAAAAATGTCTCACTATCCAAATATGAAAAAATGAAAGAAAGGTTTGCTATTTTTAAATGATCAAAATAAAACAATGAGAATCAATCATTTCGATTCTAATTCTTAAATTCATTCTGACAGAACCAAACACGTTAGATATTAACGAACCAATCCAATTTTCCATTCCAATTGATTTGATTCCAATTCTAATTGATTCAATTCCTAATTTTGATTCCAGTCACAAAACCCAATATATGCCTAAACTAAAGCTAAAAATGGAGAATCCATGACCTTGAAACTAGCAACAAATAATATTAGATGTATCCATGTTGAATATAACTATATAAGAGCATCTAACTAAAAGATTTAAAATAAGATGTAAAGCCTTATTTGATTGTAAACCTTATATTGTTACTATTTAGATTCACATAGATTATATTCAATCTATAATCAAGTTAAATGAACCTTTTTGTAAGGGTTTTCCCTTTTAAGGATTAACCTAGCAAAAGGGTCCAATTAGGAAAGCCCTGATTGTTTGATTGGAAGAAGAGTTTGTATTGTTAGGAATGAGTGTTTCTAGTGAATACACCAAGAAAGGATTTATAGTAGAACATCTATGCTAAATATATTTAAGGGAGTCTAGGAAGCCTCCCCTATCCCATGCTATGCGTCGTGCAATGTTTTGGTTCCCTTTTTTCCTCTATAGAAATTTCACCTTAGTAAGCATGGAGAAAGGTGGCACCAGTATTGGTTTCCTTTGACAATATGCTCCTTCTAGTACCTAGGTGGCATACTGATAATTAAAAAAAGATAAATTATAATTTTGATCCTAAAGTTTAGAAAATCTTTTTGCTTTTTTATTTAAAATTCCCTTAAATCAAAAAGGCTGAAATTTGATTTCTCATAATTTTTTGAACTATTTTTCTATTTGTTCCTTTCCTAGATTTTGGCTATTTTTTTTTCTCATTGGAAATTCTAGCTAATTAATCAATGCTTACATGTGAAAAATAGATGCTATGTAGTAAAAGCACTTAAATAGAGTATAACATGGCATTAATTGAGGTACATGTTGCACATAAGGATGATTATAACATCAAATAAGGTAAATTTTTTTAAAAAAAAAAATTGAATAGAGACCAGCAATAACATTTAACCCTTTTGCAAACTTAAAACCTCAAAAGAAAAAAAATTTGAAATAGCCACCCCAAAACTTTTATAAATGTTGCAAAAGAAGCCCAGTTTCATCAATCTCCATTTTAATAGTGTTCAACGAAAAAGGAATATGACTATAATAACCCTCCATAATTTTTAACTATCGAGGTTTTTTTTCAAGGAAAACTGCTAAAAGAAGGCCTATCATCTCCAATTGGAAGGTATTTGTTGCCCTAATCTTCCAAAATCTCCCAGAGCCTTTCTATCTCCAAATCCCATGGAGAAATATGAATTTACCGAAATCCTCATCAGCTGTCGGTTCATATGATATGGTTTTTCTTCTTAATGGACTTGGGTGATTTGAAGAGATAGATTTTGAAAGTTTGGTATTTTTGCTTAAAAGGGATTTCTGTTGTTGTTTAAATCTTTTTGTGCTTGATAACATTGATCGTATGTTTTGTATGCTTCCCAATTTGTTTGTATTTGATAATATGTTAAATGATTTCTTGGGTTTTTATAATCAATTCCTGATTTTGGTTTGTTATGAAATTGTTTTATTTTTGGGGCCTCTATCTATATGCTTTGTCCACACCTTTTCGTATTTGTATATAAACAGGAGTCCTATCTACTACTGTACATCCATTTCTCTTGAATCGGAGAAATATAAGTACAGTCATCAAGAATCACCAATTGCCTCCTTTCTCAACATGAAGATTAACCAAACTTCCAAACTATATTGACAATGCCTCCCTATTCATGGTTTTATTGAATATTTCTTTAAACATATAAAATTACATGAATCTTGATACAACGTCTACCTAATTAATTTATCCAATCTAACATATAAACCATACATACTTACCTATAGAGTGCATCACGAGCCCCATGGAAAAAATTTCAAAATGTAACTCATATTAAAGCTAGTTGGCATTGCTGAACGTTTCCTCCCATTCAAAATAAGATTTCATCATTTCCTCCTAGAAAGTTTCAAGAACTAATAAATGATATTAAAGAAATTTTCCATAATTAATTTGTGGCAACAAGTTCATATTTAAATTCAATGATGAAACCAAGCAAAGATAATGCCTCCAAAATTTTTTTAGAATCAATGTCTCAACCAAAAAGGGAAAAAGAAAATGGTCTGTGTTTACTTGAATGGAAAATTAATAACCTATATGCAATTTGATAGTAAAGAGTTTTCATAGACTACCCAACATGTGGCTGATGTGAGGAACAAAGCAAAAGGTCAACACCCATCAACTAGTCAGGCCTTCTATCTCATCCCATGCCCTCCCAATATATCCTTAGACAGCCAGCCCAATATCCTCCTTTGCTACTTTTCATGTCACAAGAAACACATTTCTTCAAACCATCATAGAAAGATCGGCACACTATCCAGTAGTACCTATTAGATATTTAAACTTTCATGCTTGGATGTACTTCAATTTCATGCAAATTAAATAGAAACCTACCATTGGCACCATCGGTCTCACCAAATACGATGATCACATAGCCTATCAGAGCATTGATGCTTTTTTTCGTAGGTAGCTGTTATCTTCTCTCCTTCACCCTCCATCTGATATGGACGATCAATGGAAGAATCCTCCACACTCTCCTGAAGAGTTGGAGAAAAAGAGATCAGACCTATCTTTATATATACCTACACTTATCTTATCCCATTAAAAGACTTAATCCTGATTAGAGTAAAAATTTTAATCTAAGTCTTATCATGAATAGAACTCTTTAATTAATTGGATTCACCATAATTGATTCAGAACTTGATCCAATGAGTTAAACCTGACTAAGTGATAATTAGGCTACATTATGGAGTTAAATCTAACATTCTCCCACTTGGCCTATATTATCACTTAAAATTAACTCTTTGATTTTTATCAAAATATTTTAAAAATAATAAAAAATATTTTTTTAATTTTTTCAAAACAACAATCCTGAATCAAAATTTTGAAATTGACCCGATGAGTGTACTCATTTTATAAAAAATTACCCAATTATCTATTCCTTGAAAATCCTTTAATACTTTGATCAAAGTAAAAACTATTGATTGCGATATTATGGTGGTTTATACATTTTATTGACATACTCACTTTCCATGTATCAATGTTCTATATTCTTACTTAATCCAGTCTTATATGCTCGATATACATAGGCCCCATATTGTCAAAATTATAATGCCTATGATAATGGTCCCTTGTATGTCATTATATGATACTTCTTTACATTTAATTTGAAATAAAAAGTCAATCATTAATGTATATAATAATATTAAACAGTAAATGGTGGATCATCAAATCTTTAAGAGATTCAATATTCTATTTTTATCTCTGACAAATTGCCTAACTTTTAGTGCTCTTTAATTTCGGGTATTATCTTTTCATCAAAGATCCAACTATCATACAAGTAGTGGCCAATAAATATAGACCCTATCCGACTACTAATCTTTTATATTATATTAATGATCTTTACATCAAATATGCTTATTGGCATGGTTCTTAGCTACTTATTAGAAAATAAAAAAAAAATCATTGTAGAATTTCACATAATTTCAGTGGTTTGAATAAAATTTTATTCAAGCTCCTGTGATGATTTTTTCAACTATAGAGCATGTGAAAAAGCCTCGTAGCAGCTTATATATCCAGCTTCCATAAGTAGCAGGTAATAATGCGTATTTGCGCTCCTCCTAATGAGATGCTTAATCAGTGCTAAATAGAGATATAACCTGATGTGGACATTCTAGTATCGAGGCAATCCACATATATAATCTGCATCTGAAATATATCAATCATCTCCAATTGATTAATCATCCTATAAGTAAGCATATAGATTTAGTTTCCTGAAAATATCGCACACCTTCTGGCAGCTTTTCGTGATACCATACTTGGATTAACTCTGATATCTATCAGGCAATTTTCAAAGCAAAATTTATATCAGGATGCAGTAAATACTATGAGCCATTATATTCAGACTTATCCACTACAGATGCATTAAGGTATAATTTTTCATCTAATTTTTCTTAAATCTCATTCCTAAATACTAAAATTTACTAAAATTTATCATCTTTAACGATTGGCACTTTACCTTGATGAGTAGTTTGATATTCTAACCTTTCTAGATCCTAGTGATATAATTCTTTGAAATAAATCAAGTACATCTTATTTTCTATCATGAATAGATTTCCTATTAACCAAAGAATATAAAGACATCTTTCATATCTTTCATGTCAAATATTCAAAAAAAATTTTAGTTTTATGCAAAGATCCAAATCATATAACTGGCTAGTATTTATACAGTTATATAACTTATTTTTCTTTCAATATTAACTTGGGATTCAATATATTTTTCATAAATTCATATATGATTAAACTTTAAGTAGCCATTGCCTAGAAGCTTGTTTAAAATCATATATAGATTTCTTTAATTTACATATCAGCCTTTTATTTTCTTGCACTAAAAACTCCTTCACGGCTATCCATAATAATACCACTTTGTTTAAATCCTCCATTCAAGAACATTGTCTTTGGGGATATCCATTGATGTAGCTCTAAATTTAAAATTAAGCCTTTAAAAAAACCTAAATTTGGCATGAAATTCTGAACGAATACTTTTCAAGAAAAATAGAAAAAAAATACTTTCATGATTATCAATATATTTTCTTTAAGTAAATTCTTTACTCAGTCTAGCTTAACATCTCTCAATAGTATCTTGGAATCCTGTTTGATCTTAAAATTTAATTTACAACCTACAGGCTTAAATTCTTTTAGGTAATTCGATTAAGTTTCCAGAACTTATTTTTATTTATGGACATTCCATCTCATCTTTCATGGCATCTAACCAAAAGTTTAGAATCATCAATTTTCATGGCATCCTTAAAATAACTAGATTAATTTTTTAATTCCAAGATCATAATCATATTCTTGTTAAAGTATATAAATAATAATCAATTTAATAGTCCGATCTTCTAATTCTAGTATTTTTCATATATTTCAAATGTTAAATATCAATTATTATGATATTTTTTAATTGGATTCAGGTATCATACAGTCTATCCGGAAGTGGTTGTATCAATCATCTAATTGATGTTCATAATTTCAATATTTGAGTAGGCTCAGTGAAATATCTTTCAGGCGTTA
>QRFJ01000104.1:2056082-2143006 GCA_006176705.1 Cocos nucifera | reverse complement strand
AAGAGATTTTATCTCCAGCCGAGATTATAGGAGTCTATTCTCCTATTAAAGTTGAAGCTCGGAGGAGATCTTATCTCCAACAGAGATTGTAGGAGATCTTATTTTCTATTGAAGCTGAAGTTCGGAGAAGATCTTATCTCTAGTCGAGATTGTAGGAGATCTGATATTCTGTTGAAGTTAAAGCTCGGAGAAAATCTTATCTCCAGTCGAGATTGTAGAAGATCTTATCTCCTATTGAAGTGTTGGGGTCGTCAGTATGGCCTCTCCTCCATCTTGTCTTATATCAATGAGGTCTTCGACTTTATTCACGTTAGGACGATGTTCTTCTCCTATTCCTAATGAGCTGTAGGGGTACATTAGGGCTGTTGTCAGGGCCTCTTCCCTCACCTCATCTAAAATGAATGAGGCCTTTGAGTTTATTCACGTTAGGATGAGATTCTCCTTTTATCTTAAATAACCGAAGGTCTTCGACTTGCTCATGTTAGGACGAGGTTCTTATTATGTTCCTAATATGGTCACTTTTGATTGCTTCTTTCCTATCATCACGTAATTTTTGCACCAACAAACAATAATATTGAGATGAAGGAGTTTTATTAAAGAAAAATTATTGGTAATACATTCTCAGATTTTTTGAATTCCAAGATCGTGGGAGCGTTATTCCTCTGAGCTTCTTCAGGCGATAAGCTCTGGGCCGAACGACCTCCTCTATTTCATACGGGCCTTTCCAATTTGGGGCAAACTTTTTCTAGCTCTAAGACTGAGAGATGGCGGCTCGTCGAAATACTTAAGTGCTCCATAGATAGTTGGTGATGTCGAGAGGTAGGCCGATCTCCTTATTGTTCCTTCATTTCTTGGTGGTTCTGGACTGCGGATAAGTGCCCTCGAATTCGATCTCTCTTAACTTCAACCGACGTCTGAGGATCGATGCCACCGACTCTCCTAAATCACGACTCCTCGATAATCGTCTTTAGGCTGAAATGCTATTCTTCAGTATCATGTGTGTCGATCATGCATGGATACAAAATTATACTTCGCTTTCCGATTGCGCTTGTTTTGGGAAGAGATCGTAATCTTTCTGAGTCTTGGTAGCTGATGTCGTTAATTTTCATTAGAATTTGAGTTTTACGAGCATTAAGTGAGGCATAGTTGGAAATATCTGAGGGAAAGAAACTTCATCGTGCTCTTCTATTGGGGTTTCTTTGACGACGAGCTCAAGGAGGAGTTCGGACTCGCTTACGCTCGAGGGAGTCTGTGAGCGCGGTCGAACTTCATTTGACCCTCCATCAGCGGTCGACTCGCGGCCCGCCACCTCTCCTGCGCGCTTTCTTATCCTTCAACTTGAAGGCTTCTTCGCTCGGACATATATCCTCAGGTCGAGCTGCAAAATCGGTAAAGTCCTAGGGTACTTTCTTCTACCAAGGAAAGAACAGCAAATCATTTTTCTGAAGGCCACCTTTGAGTGCGGCCATTGCAACAGACTGGTCTAGGTTCTGCATCTCTAATGCAGCAGTATTAAATCGGGTGACATAAGTTTGGATAGATTTTTCCTCCTTCTGCTTGATATTCATCAAAAAATTTGAACCTCGATGAGGACGTCGACTACTAACAAAGTGAGCCACAAACTGATGGCTCATTTGATTAAAGAAAAAGATGGTACCCGACTTAAGTGTTGAGTATCGATTTCTTGCTGCTTCTTTTAAGGTAGATGGAAAAGCTCAAAATAAGATGTCGTTTGGTGCACCATGGAGCAGCATCATGGTTCGGAAGACCTTCAGATGATCGATCGGATCAGAGGTTCTATCGTAGCTTTTAAATTGGGAGAGCTTGAAGTTCAGTGGAATAGGTTTTTACATAATTCAGAGAGAGAAAGAAAGATCGGTGCAGACGTCGTCATAGTGAGCCAGGGCGACGTGGTGGAGTTCTTCAATCCATCGGTCCATCTTTCATAGTTTTTTATCAAGGATATCATCTCAATCGTAGATCTTAGAAGGCTTCTGACTGTAGATGAAGAATGTCTCTTTTAGAGAAGAATCATGATCCGACCAAGAATCCTCTGCTCTCTATTTTCTCTTTTCAGGGACGACGGGTATGCTAGTCCAAGTGCTCCTTCTTGAGATCAGTTTCTAACATCTAGATGATGGATTTCCTAATGAAACTGACATCGGAGGCTACCGCATGGCTTGCACCATTTCGATGAGGCCTTGAATCCACTGTATCAGCAGGTTAAACTGCTCTGGATCTACCGCGGTCGTCGATGGAGGAGGAGGTTGAAGTACCGATGATGGAGCATGAATGGATGGATTTGACGATAGAGATGATAGATCTTCAGATAGTCGCCTTCTTTAGAGGCATTTCTTGGGATTGAGGGAGAGGATGAAAATGAACTATGAAGAAGAAGATCCACAGGATCGACTGAGCACTTCTTTAAGAGTAATTGTACCTTAGGAATAGAGGGTCCTCCTTCTAATACCAATCCTGTTGGTGCAGAATCTGATTGACGTCGGATCGAGTTGGAGGTGAGGAAGAAGAGGTCACCGTCGGTGATCTATAAAATAAAGTTTCATCCAAAGTCAGTAGTGGTGGCTCCGGTAGGATGCTTCGATGATCGAGTTAGTTCTGGCCAATAGGAATGGAGTGCTCAGAAAAGAATTCGGTAGAATTTTGGAAAGGAGAAGAGAGCTTAGAGAAAATATATCTGAAGGATCCCTTTTTATAGACAGAGTCTGGAGTAGACTGTTAGATGACAGTCATAACCATCCGATTATGGGCCGCTCAGGACCACGTAAAATTTATTATGGAAAGAGGTATCGTCCGTAGTAGACTGATAATGACAGTCGTAACCGTCCAATAGTGGAATTGCCTATAGCAGATTGATAAATGACAGTCATAACTATCCGATAGTGGGCTGCTCGGAGCCATGTGAAGTTTGTTATGGAGAGAGATGTCTGTTGTCGTGATGTGCCCATTCGTTAAGATTTAATAGTCGAAGTTCGGAGGAAGCATGCGTTGGTTGGTGAAGAGCTTTGATATATATCAATTCTAGAGGAGTTTGGACTTTTAAAGGGAATACGGTTAGAGGAGATCATCCGAGAGGAATACTACTTGAAATCTGAAAGTAATCTGCTAAGAAAGAAGGGAGAAGAGGAAGAAAAAAAAGAAACGATGGAGTCACTATAAGAAGGTCAGAATGTCGACTCCTGGAGAAATCCAACTGAAGGAGAAGTCCGGAAGAAGTTCGGCTTCTGAAAGAATTTGACCGAAGAAGAAATCCGGAAGGAGTTCGGCTGCTGGAGGAATCCGATTGAAGGAGAAGTCTGGAAAGAGTTCAGTTGAAGGAAAGGTCTGAGAGAAGTTCAGTTGAAGAAGAAGTTAGGAAGGTGTTCGACCGCTGAAGGAGTCTGGAAGAGATTCGATTGCTGGAGTTTGGCCGCTGGAGGAGTTCGACTGCTGAAGGAAGAATTTTCGATCGAAGCTCTTTCATGATTATCAGTTATATTAGGCTAAGCATCAGATTGAATGTCGATGAAAACAAAATTTATCCCCAATAGTATCGGTGGATGGGTTGCAACCGAAGTTGAAATGCCAATTGAACACGGAGCTAGTTGTCAAATAGAGATGCTCATTATCTATGGTAAAGCATCGTTCTAGTGCTTGCCGCAAAAGCAATACCATAATGAAAAAAATGGAGGATAAGCTTAATCATCTAGGAGAAAACAATATGGGTTGCCAGCCAAGCCTTCCGTAAGGAAGGTAGCAGTTCAGTAAAAGGATTTTGCCTAAACATGCACCCTTCATCTAGGAGTGCATGATAGCTCACTAATTAATCGGGATCTCTTGGGCTAAAAAGAATATGGATCTGTCTACTCATCAAAACTGCCAAAACAGGGCTGTGTATCCTGGTTGAACCAAACCATCGGTTCAAAAAGATCTCTTAACGGTTTTAAGTTCAGTCGTCGTATCTCTCTCTCCCCCTCACTCTTCAAAGTAAAAACTGAATTATGTAAAAGTGTTCTCGTTTAACATGAAATTTGCTACGGTTCTCCGAAACGCAAAAGAATTTATATCAATAAATAAAATTTTTATGTTCACGCACCTGAGTGCACCACAAAATCAAAATCCCCAGCACCGTGAATGCCACGATTCCATGCATTGCACGTGCAGGCCATTCATGATGCTGTGCGTCATCACGTTCTCATAGCACTTTGGAACTCTCCCTTCTGTTTGAACATAGGCGTGGAACCCCGCATTTTATTCCAAAACCATTAATTACCAAACATCTTACGATCCTCCATCTAAAATCCCGAACATCTATTCGTTAGGCCTAGGATGCATGATGCCTGACTCATATTTTATTGTCTATTAACTTATAATCTCATGCAATGCATGAACTATGATTTTTATCGCCGATGTCAAAATTGAGGACCTTGTTATGACGTGGCATTCGCTATCCTAAGCAACTTACTTCCTTGCTCTTTCAATCTTGCATTATTGACATTATTGATTTTAAAGAAAAAATAAAATTTAAAATTTTTTTTAATTTTTTTTCTAATTTTTTTCAACCTTTTTACTAAACTTTATGATGTTTCGTCTTATATAAAAAAAGAAGAAATAAAATAAAAATTTATATACAATATCTTTTTCTTGGATTTATAAACATGCATGTGCGGCCCGACTCGGCTTAGCTCGCACGTATGCGATCGCATCGTGTCGGTATCTGTTTTTGATATATTAGATGTTAAATCTACTTTTAGTTATGTATTTATTCTATGATGAAGTATTATTTTTTGGCAATCTTTCAAACAAATAATTTTAGTTAGAAATACTATGGAAGCTGAACTTGTTGCTCTTGATTCTATCTATTCTGAAGCTGAATGGTTAAAAAAAATTTATCTGAAATCCCTTTAGTACCTTCTTTAATTTCTTCCACACCTATATATTATGATTCAAGAGTTACAATAGATTTTTGCAAAATAAAATTTATGAATACTAAAATAAATAGATATATTAAATTAAAATAAAACTCTGTAAGAAGAAAAAAAATTTAAGTTATTTTTTTAAATCATATTGTAATTGATTTTAATATTGCTAATTGTCTCATAAAAGACTTAAATAGGACTAACATCCTAAAGTTATCGAGGAGGATGGAGTTTAGTTTATAAAGGATCTTCCAGCATAAGAACCCAATTTAATAGGAGATTCCTTGAAGGAGATTTAATATTATAATAATGAGCTGATTGGTTGGTTAAGGAGCATATATGATTTATGATAGAGGAGTTATAAATTTCAGTTCATCCCTATGGTGATTAGTACTCCTCTATAGTAGTTAGGAAAAGTTTATCTCTAAATGAGATTCGAGAAATATTTCTCAAGATGTGACACTACACTCATCCATGGAGAAGCTCACCTATGTGAGAGTATTCGTATATAGCCGCGGTTAGAGATATAAGCAATCTCTAGATACTTTCATAAAATAATTAAGATATCTGTATATGACCATTAATGTGTAAATCCGCGACATGAGCTTTCTGTATTATATGTAATAGTAGAAATCTAAATCAAAAAAACATAGTTTAAGATCTAGTTTGTCCTATTTTCTTCAGGTTGATACTATTAACACTAAGTGAAGTTAAATCTTGAAAGATACTTCACTTGTTGCATAGTATATATATCCAATAGAGAATTATTTTATATTAATTGATTTTAATTATTTATTTTAAAAAAATTAAGTTTTAAGGGAGGTTGTTGATTTTGGAGGGAAGATAAAATTTAAAATTTTCTCTAATCTTTCTCAACTTTTTCACTAGCTTTCATGATGTTTAATCTCATATTAAAAAAAAAAAAAAAAATTATATAGAAGACTTTTTTCTTGGGCTTATAAACGTGTGCGTGCGTTCCGGTCTGACTCGGCTTGCACACGTACGATCGCACCGCACCCGCATCTGCAGTATGGTGGGGATGAGATTTGTTTGATTAATTTTATCTAATTTTATTTGAATGGATGAGTTTTGTTTCAGCTTATTTGGATTGATTACTAGTTTATCTGTGGGCATTCTTTCGTGAAGAGGTTTTATAGCAGGAAAAAAAAAAAGGACGGCCATCTTCTTCCTCTCCTTTCTTTTTTTTAGTTCTATCGTCTTCTCTATAATCCTACCAATAGGCGGAGTTGGTGGTTGTATCTTGGAGTGGAATTCTCAATTTAAATTTTACAGTAGTGACAAAAATGGTATGCTGCGTGTCTTTGATTTTAAGATTGATTTGATTTAATATTTATTTATTTTTAAATTTTATTTGTTAGTTCAATTAAACCACGGCTCTAACATATATAACCGAAGGAGACGACGGTGACCATCGGCGCATCTTGGGATGTCGTTACAATGTCGCCTGCAAGTGCCGGTGAGGTCAAGGGGGTGACCTTTGCCTTCGTAGGCATTGAGAAGCTGGGCAATCTTATCATGGACCTCGTTGTGGAGACTTTGGCGGACTGAGTCGAGGGAGTTGAAGAGGCTCCATAACCCATGCTCCACCATCAGCTCTAGTTGGAAGGCGGATGATGGGAAGGGGCAAGGGAGGTGCGGGAGAGTGGCATGAAGGTTCTTAAGCCACTCAAGGCAGGTGGCGGTGCCGTGGAAAGCAATGACGACGTCGCAGCGGCCAAGGCAAGTGATCTCATCCTTGTCTTGGCAGACGGCAATGTAATGTAGCTGATCCAGCTGGAGCAGCAGGAGAGCCAGGCAAGGGCGGAGTGGGCCCAGTGGGGGAGTTGAGTGGAGTAGCTTGGAGATTGTGGGTGATGTAGCAGCCGGAGTAGGGGAGATCGCAGAGGAGGAGGAGGGAGTCCTCGGGGAAGCGGCAGGTAGTGTAGGACTTGGAGGTAGGATCAAAGTTGAAGAAGGTATGAATAGCCTAGACAAACTTGCCATAGCGGACGATCTCGGAGCGGAGCGCATCGTCGAGTGGTATCCTGTGCAAAAAAATAAATGTATGATGGATGGTTTATTGGAGAAAAAAAAAAAATCGATACCTTCATTTTAATATATATATATATATATATATGCGCGTGATGGATGTTAGCTCTTTTTTTCTTCAGATTCTTTCCAATTTATGCGTTTATCTCTTTTGCTAGCATCATTTCTTCTTTCATAATATAATAGATTTAAATATTAACAAAAATTCAAATTTAATAACAAAAACCTTCCGATTCATTCTTAATCAAGGAAGGTTGAAACGAAGAAATGATGTATTAGTTGAAAAAACAATTAGTGACTTAAAAATTCACCCCTTCCCTCCAAAATCCCTTTTGAGACATGGTAATTAGACTAAAAATAGAAAAATATAATGTAAATAAAGTTTGGCATACTTTGCTAGGGTTGTGCGAAGATGGAGCTATGTTAGATTTATTAAATAATTATTTAGATGATACTATTTGTTTGCTATTTATCTTTTTGAAAGTGCATTTTTTATTTAATTTTTATTATTTTGTTGATTTTCATAACCTTGTGAAAAGGTCACTTATCTCAAGTCCCATATGTAGCATAAATAGTCTAAGGTTCATGGACATCTATTTAAATTCAATCATCAATTGTACTCGATTAAAATATTAATTAAGTGCATATACAAACTTGTATATCTAGATATTTATTTGATCATGTAATTATATCATCAATTATTTATACAAAATATGTATTTTCATGGATCACGATCTTTTATTCTTTGAGACAATTATAATAGATACAAGTTTTACCTCATTAGAGACCATCTTGTATTATTTTTTTATTTTTTATCTTTAAAAAATAAAGTTAAAAAAATTAAAATAATAAATATATTTGATGCTATTAATTTTTTATTTTTATTATATTTTTAAAAATAATAAATTTTTATTTTTATTATTTAAAAAAAAATAAATTTATATTTTTTTATATTTATTAATATTATCTTCATTATTGACGTCATCATTATTATTATCATCTTGCCATCTCCATTATTGTTATCCCAAGTGCTATTGCCATAAAATTATATATGTTCTCAATTTTATTATTGTCACTTCTCACCACTCCTATATTATTATATTATTAATAGATCTTAATTATCATTATTTTTATTATCCTGACCTTGATATTTTTATTATGTTTATAATTTTAAAAATAATAGACCATACCAAGCTAATTTACATGCTAAAATTTAAAATAAAATAAAAATAATTTTTAATCTTTTTTTTCTAAAATAAAAGTGATGCCATTTCTATATACAAAAAATCGAAATAGAAAAATATGGATTGTCATGGGCATTACTATTTACAGCCACTCCCACGCTACCATTGTCTTCGCCAGCTACCTCCATTTCATAAATAGAAATAAAAATAAAAAATAAAAAATAAAATAGATGCGGGCCGGCAACTTACTCTAATATTTACCACTAAATTATTTGTAAAAAAATTATACACGTCATACTTCAACAGGCGGAACCTAATAAAACCCTCGAGACCTGTTTCCCCAGTCCCCACTCTTCCCCTGCTGCCTTCGACGCCTTTCGCTCTCTCGCCGCTAGGGCTCCGGCGATTCGGAGATCTGCGTCTCGATCTCCGCCGGCGTCCCCCTTGCCGGATCTCCGTTCCCTCCACCGATCAGATCTCGGCCTGCTGGCTTTGTCGCGGGCTTGATCACCAGCTTCCCGTTGGAGAAGAGCTCGTCGGCGGGCGATCGAGGTCGCGCTTCTCTACTCTGTTAATTCTAATCGACTTTTTGGCGAATTTTCCTTTCGGATTTACTCAATTTCCTTCGAAACTGAGTTCTTCTTTTAGTTCTCTTTTTCTCTCTCTCTTTCGGGTTGATTTCTTGATGCTTTTAATTCCATGTATGTTTGCTCTTTTCATTTGCATTCTCTCCTTGTTCTGTCGGTTTCTCTCTTCTTAGGAAATGCTCTGTTAATCAGAGCTTCTCATTCCTCTTCTCACCAAAGAGAATGGGTTGGGGGTTTTTTCTGTTCTTGATCTATTTGGCCCCTGCTATTGGTAGCATTGGAATCTTTGTATGTTTTGGTAGTTCTAATCCCAGGTGATTCGCGACTCGTTTTGAACCAATCAGAGATTCTGTCCTTCTCCTTCTCTCTCTCCCTTGCCCCAGTTTTTTTGTTTCTCTTTTTTACCCTTTGGAGTTACGGTGGATGTTATTTGGAGGATATTTCTTTGCGAGCTTTTCTACTGATTGATGATGGATTAATTTTTGCCTACACTTCTTTTCCACTTTTTTAGCAAAGTTGAGCAATAATTATTTCTAACTGTTTTTTCTTTTTTTTTTTGCTTGTGTTATGCTTTGTTTTCGCAATTTTTTATACTCTAGTGACATACCAGTGTCACTACTGTAATCATAGTGGTAAGCGGTAACGTGCTAGTGTTGCTACTATGATCAGAGTGGTAACATCATGTATAATCAATATTATTGCTATATGTTGCTAAGACAATGGTGGTTTTATATGCTAGTCTTCCATGATTTTAGATCGAAAAAATAAAATTGTGATGGTCTTTGAGTATCATGTCCTAAGTGGAAATCATGCAATAATTATTACCATTGTATCTTTGGATCATGTTATATAGATAGTTTATGGAGAAGTGAGAATAATGCAAGGTTTAATCAATAATTGCAATATATATGAGTTATTCTGTAAATTGTATGCTTTTTTTTTTTTTGTCATGTATCGCCTAGGCTATAAGTGGGTCCATCGCCTAGGATTGCCAAGGCTTTTTAACAACTTTGGATGGTTCTCGCTTGGTGTTTTCAGAATACAAAAGCTATTTGAAACTGTTGATAACAATATCGGCATTCCCATTATGTGATTGGATGGTTGCTTGTTTTGTAGGTTTATTGGCACTTAGTGCTTGAATTAGGAAAGGATGTATGACTTACGTTCAGTTATCCTAGGCATTCTAGTTAAATTTCATGTAATTGGTTTATAGAACACCTACTTGCTAGATAGCTGCAACCATGACCTTCCAGCCTTTGCCCAGCTATCTGGGGTTGGGTTGATAGAACATCTACTTGCATGATAAGGGATTTTTTTTTTTTAATTTTTTTAAATTATAAAAAAAAGAGGCTGGTAAGTTTCTCATGGAGGCACCATGCATTTGGTTTATGGAAGCATGGAAATGAAATCTATCACCTCACTCTCTCGTAATTGCTATTGTTCTCGCACTATTAAATATCAGCTTATAATGTGGTCTAGATTTTGCTTGTTTTTGCTCTCTTTAAGATCAGTGATATTGTAAAATTATAATTTACCTGGTCTTGACCTTCTAAAAGCTTAGAGAAGATTTTTTTTTTTTTTTTTTTTTAAAGAATAATTTGCAGCATTGATAAAATGTAATGTCTAGACTTGTCATCTAGCTATCTGCTCTCTTAAGAGTGTGCTGCCTGGGTTTGTATTCGAGATTGCTATTAATTGGGATATGTAACTGAAGGTGTTGCGAAGTATACATAATTGTATATGTGTGAAATTGTACTTTCTTTGCCATATTTGAAGCTCGGCCGAATTTATCAGATAGATATGTGTCCATGTGGTTTTGGAAATGTTTAACGTCCATCTATATCAGAAAGTATCTAATTCCTGATCTATAGAGAAAGTAATCGGTGTTGGAATTACAGTTAATAGAATACATAAGTGGTTCTTCTCATAAGATAGAGTTAAACCTAAAATTTACTATTTGTTATCATTTATCACTGAGTTAAGGAAGTTATCTATAGTTGATTGTTCAGATGGGTATAACCTGATTTTTTTTTTTTTTTTTTTGTTAGTTGTGCAAAAGAACTGAGCCCCTTCCATTTCTGACTAAATATATTTAAATAGAAACAGCATAAGATATCTCTGTATGATATGCAATCTGAAACCACCTGATTTTGCTTTATGTTGACCTTGACATGCCAATGATATCAAAGTGTTTGCAGTCTTTTTCAATCTGCTTGTTTTAGTTTTAATGTACAGATCTTTTGGTTGTGTAGGAAAATAATAGACTGCACGATCATCAGTAATAACTTTTTTTAATTCAATTAGCCGCCGCATCATATTTAAAATCTTAGGCCGCTGAAAGGTCAATACTCCACATACAGGTTACTGGTAGTTAGCGAAAAAACTGCCAGCTGCTTTTTGAGGACCTGAGAATCAAGAAACTGTATATAGAGCACCAGCATCTTTGGAGCAGAACCTTGCAGAAAAAAGATTTTTGGAGCAAGAATTTGCTGAAAGAAAAAATTTAAGGTTCAACACCCATTTCTAATTTACTATGATTAAATCTTGATGCTGTATGTCTTTACTTATTGATGCAAAGCTAGTTTATACGCATTAGTTAAATTAATATCCTTTTACAGTTGACGGGCCTTTAACATGAGGTTACATGTTTGTTACATAGCATTACTTAGTTAGGTGAAATGCATTGGGATTTGATGCATACATAGACACACGCGTCATACCTATGTGTGTGTGAGTGCGCATGCACATTTATACTTGTTGGTGTTTTAAGTTTTTAGTTTGTATTCATGATGTCATTTATATCCATCTTCTTACTATGAAGAAGAAAAGGTTATATATACTCGAGACCATTACAAATTACAAGGTCTTGTTTATTCTTTGTTGTTATATACTATTATATGTGAAAATCGTATACTTGTCTGATTAATTTTTTATTACCCATTTGTTGAATTTGGCTGATCTTGCTAACCAGGTGACTGATAAGCACCAAATTGGATGTCTTTGTTAGGGAGAGGAATTAAAGGACGAATATCATAGACCTAAAACAATATAATGAACCAGTTGGTTGTTCAGTTCTGACTGCATATGAATAAGACAGCAGGTACAATACTATAATTTAAGCCAATCTAAGAGGACTCCATGAATTCTTCATGCTGGTTATGTCAGACAATCTGACAAAAGGCCACATTTTCCACACCTCAGAACTTTAACTTTTGTTAACATTCTTTTCCTTTCACCCCGAGCGAGATTTGGACTCTGCTGATAATAAGAAGGTAAAATTATCCCAGTGAGAGATGATGAAAGCAATTTAGAATGAATGTTCGCTGTCTGGAAACTCAATTTGTTCAAAGGGATCTATTTGCTCTGATTACTACTGAGTAATTAGTTGCTGAGATACCTTCTATATACTCACTTTCCACGAAAGCTTAGCTTATCGAACTGACATGGATTAATCCAAAGTTGGCATGGGTCAATTCTTTGCAAATTGACCTGCTTAAAGAGCTATTCAAGATTGAATATATGACCTATTATTGAAATGTGCATGCTAAACAGTAATAAAAATTAACATCTTGGATGATTTCTAATGTAGGACTATACATACATACATACATGATTATCTGTTAAAGCCATGCCTGTACATTTATTTAAAATAGTCAATTTTGACTTAGTAACAAATTTTGACTTAAGGAACACACACACATACACACACACACACACACAGAGAGAGAGAGAGAGAGAGAGAGAGAGAGAGAGAGAGAGATCTTAAGTAAATTATACTCTTTTTTTTCTTGTTCACTTCTAAGCAAACACAAGGATTGAGGAGCTGGTATTGATGGGTGTGCTGATCATGTCATGCCAAAACAAAGTAAAAACTTGTCAAACAATGGCCTCGTGCTGAGTGGTATTGAGCCATATTGACTCTTATCGAACTGGCATGGATTAATCCAAAGTTGGCATGGGTCAATTCTTTGCAAATTGCTGCACACATGCATGCCCGGTATTGGTACTGTGTGAGGAAGGCACTGCATTGTCAGCACTTAAATTGTTGAAACAAACATTACTTCTATTGAACAGGTTTATAAGGTTACAAAATTTCTGCTGTATAACCATGTTTGCCACACCATCCTTCACATAAAAACATCTAAACATGCATAAACCATAAGCTTTTTCTAAAAACCCATTTTGTTCTTGTATATATTGGAGTGGACTAAAGCTAAGGGTTTGACCATATTTCTAGACGTGGACAATGGCTTTAAATCCCTTAAATCCCAATCTTTAGCAGGCCTTAGAAGGCTTTAATTTAGTCTCCTCAAATTCTGACCACAATTATTTCCCTTCTTCATAGTTTTCTAGCTAAACCAGACATCTGATCTCTTAACTAGACCAAACAGCAAATTGCATCTCTTGAGTTTCTTCCTTCTAGTTTCTAGATAGCTAATTAATCATAGTTTCCAACATCATAACCAAAGCAGCTAGCTTTTTCTGGTTTCCTTTTTCTCTTTCCCATATGCCTAGTGACTAATTCCTGCAAACCAATGGATGAGATGGCAAAACGCTAATTGATAACATCTCCCACATAGTCCTCTTTTACATGAACATTTTGAGCATTCATAACAATAAACTTACTCTTTGAAGCCTTAAAATCTTATCCTCATCTTCTTCTCTGTAATTTGGACTAAAGATCAGACTTGATCATCTTTATAGATTTTGATTATACGTCAAGATCCATAAGTACATATTCACAGTGGATTGTATGACACAAATTTATCTTGTACCATCTATGAAGCATGGAGATGAATATGAGATTTGGATACAACATGAAACAGATATGCCAAGATGGCAAATCTTGAAAAAATATGATATGATACACTAGCATACAACAACAATTTAACAAATATTTTTTATACGTTTCAAAAAAAAAATTATAACTGAATCTATAGCTTAGCCAGAGCAACGACATTGAAGAGGATAGAAAACCTGCTCCCATGATGTTGCAACGACCTTGGCCTTCTAGGATAATACAACCAATCTTAGGGACCCAAGAGGAAGGATGGGGGGAGGGAGAGAGAAGATAATTGGAAGAGAACAACACTCAAGGCTTTAAGAACAATAGAGCGAAGCAGTGAAACCTCCCACCAAGAGCTATAGGGAAGAGGGAAGAAAGCTGGGTCTCAGTAAAAATTGAGCGAGGGAGCAAAGAACAAAGGAGAAAGATAGGCAGAGGAGGGACAGAGTAGGAAGAGATCAGGTAAGCAAATCCACCCTTTTAACCCCTCTTTGACCAACTTGTAATTGTTTTTCTTTTTTATAACTGAATTTTTTTTTTTTTTACTTATTCGCATCTCTTGCATGCCAAACATTTCCTGCTCTCAATTGAATCTTAGTTGAGCCCAAGATGATGTTTGAATCATGGCCAACTGTATAGTTTGATGCACTACCAAGAGTACAATAAGAAAGCCATCTGACCATCCTTTGTCTCATTTGAGTATATCTAATATTTAGAGAACAAAAAAATATGATGAGACATAACAAGAAAAGCATATATCTTCCCTCCTAGGTCTAATTACAACTGGAGTAAGGACCATCAAATTTATGAGGGGAAAATTCTGCTATCCTGTTCCTGAAGACAGACATATTAATGGCATATGGGAGGTTTATATTCAGGGCTGAATTTGTCTTATATAATTTTGCCATTTTCCATCTTGTTGCACCTTCCAGCATTATTTGTTCATGTAACACCATGAATTCTTTAGCAAATGATTGTTCACCCATGTACTCAAATCTTTTCAAGTCAGTAATTCAGACTAAGAATATCCTTTCCATTGCTATCTTATGTTTTACCTTATTGAGTGTGGCATTGCCGATATTCTTCGCAACTTGTATTTTGATTCTGAAGATTAATGTTTGGGATATTCTGTTAGATTCAAAAGGCTCGTCATGGCGGATTCTTTTACCATCCAGATAAGCTCCAATTTAGTCCACCGACTGTCTGGCGATGAAAATAATATAAAGAAGAAAACCAAGAAACCCAAGGCAAAAGTTTCACGGGAACCTCGTCAACCCAAGGTGAAGCCAACTCCGAACACACCAACCAGCAGTTCCGGTGGGGCATGGCCACTCCAGGCCCCTACGTTCTTACAGGTAGCTCCTCCGCCCCCACCTGCAATTGCAGAGCTGGAAGCAATACGATCTGTAATTCAGGAGAGCGAAAGAGTTGTGGAGAAGCTGGAGAAACAGGAGTCTAAGATGCTTCAGGAGCTCAATCAGAGAGCAAAAGAACTCCGGGACAAAGAATTCAAGCTGCCCTACCAGAATCCCATACCATGTACAGCCGAGAGAGAGGCTTGCCTACAATGTTACAAGGAACATGCTAAGGATCCTCTGAAATGTGCGCAAGTGGTGAAAAATTTTGCTGATTGTGCTCGGCAGGCAAGGCAGCAGGTCAGTTGAACAATCCATAGAACTCGCATTGGGACAAAGTAGGAGCTATACAAAACATGTTTCTGCTGGATTTGCTTTGAGATTCAATAATCAGAGCTTGATGGAACATGCTATCATTTTTCAGAAACCATTCAACCACTGCTTTTTCTCTTATCATTCAGTTTTGTTATTCTATGATCGTTAACGTGCATGAGTATCAGAGGCGCAGGATTTTAACCTTACGTCTCACACCTTTCAAATTAATTTTACCATATGTATGCTGAAACCTTATGGCAATACACTGGCTATATGCTTCTTCGGGTTCATGCACGAGGGTGCCATCACATTTGTATTCAGTCTTCTCTATATTTCTTGAAGAAACCAGTGTAGCGCAGCAAAGCTTGAGCTGACGCTTGTATCTTATTCGGGAAAAAATTCAGGTGGATGTTGAAAATGTTTATTAGAGATAAAGATGTTCTTGGTCGTTATGGTTCTCTCAAAATCTTGAAGCTTGGTGCGGGTAAATATAGGGTTACCATGTCCTTGACCTCATTGAATATTTTAAGTTTTTGAGAACTAACATTAAAACCTCTGCTTTGTGGTGGTGGTAGCTTCTGTTGTAATTTCGCATGGCTTTTGCCAGCGTTACTTGGGTCAGCTTGGTACCCTTCAGGGATTTTTTTTTTTTTTTTTTTTTTTTTTTC
The DNA here is from genome assembly GCA_006176705.1 of Cocos nucifera. NCBI lineage: Eukaryota > Viridiplantae > Streptophyta > Magnoliopsida > Arecales > Arecaceae > Cocos > Cocos nucifera. Next base: position 2,127,146 of record QRFJ01000104.1, on the reverse strand, counting down.
TTTGACTGGGTAGTGGTTTGTGCACCCTTCCCGCCTCAGGAAATTTCAACGCATATCCACCGCATCTCGCAGACCGAGTAAAGGCTCGTAGGGTAGGGCTCTTTCGAGGCCCGATATTTTTAAGGGATGCTTGATTTACGATTGAAATTAAAATTTGGAGTGATTGGAATTAGAATTGAAATAATTTAATTCTTTGAAGTATTTGATTTATGATCAAAATAAAAATAAAAATATAGATCATAATTATGATTAAAATAAAAATAAAAATAAAAATTTGAATAAAAAAAGAAGAGGCTTCGCCTGGCAAGGCTTTTTACCCTTCTTTCCTCGATGCTTCGCAACAGACGCTATACGAACTGTTCGTCAGCGAAACTCTGTACTTTTTTTTTAATACAGTACTTTAATGATCCTCTTGTTATTCAAAATGAAAACCGTGCATGTGCTGTATCTACTTCAAGCATTGATCGTGATTCGTGAAAACGTTCAGTGCACCCCCTTTTGGTGTCAAAAGCAGCAAAACTCATGCCAGGCATGATAATCATCTTTAGGGGATGTGCAAAGGCGACGTAAATGGTATATTTCTAGTAACCCCATGGCCATGGAGGGGGTGCGCTTGGGGCGATGTCAAGGTCCTGGAGAAGTCACCAAAACTTTCAATTTTCATTGAAAACATGAATATTTATCCTGAAAGAAAAAATTCCAGATGGATTTTACATAAATGTGATAAAATGAAATTTGTAATAAATCTATTACATCTGATTGTAAAATTCACATCCCAAGATTATTTCTTGCACTTTTAGATTGTGTTTAGCATATAGCTTTTGAGATAGCTTTTGGAGTAGCTTTAGCTTATTTAAGCTATTTAGTATTTGATAAGAATAGTTTATGGTCGATAAGCTAGTTTTTATTGAAAACTCTCTCATCCAAAAGCTCAAAATAAAAAACTAGCAATATAAATTTTATTTATAAATTTTTTTTTATTTTTTTAAATTACTCACTTATTTAATATTTAAACTTCCTTCTCTCCCCTCTATTCTTTAAAATCTATCTACAAAAACATAATATATTATAATATATTATCATAATAATATGATAATATAATATATAATAATATTATTATATTATCATAATATTTTATAATATAATATAATATTATATTATCATAATATTTTATAATATATATTATAAATATAAATATATATTAGAATATGATATATTATATATAATATATAATATTTTTACTTATATTATAAATATAATATATAATATACTAATATTACTATATTAGTAATATAATTATATTATATAATAATATTATTATATTTTTATTATAATAATATAATAAGAATATATTATAATAATATTATATTTTATTATATTATAATAATATATTATAATATAAATATATATTAGAATATAATATTATATATATGTTTTATGCATGAGGTGTGTATGGGGTGTGATTTTTAATATATATTTATTATATCTATTATATTTAATTAAATTAAATATTTGAAGTGATGTTAAAAATAAATAAAATGAGGTTGTGTCCTTTTGTACATAATAGCTTACTGACATCGCTAATTTTTACCAAATACTTAGGCTAATACAGCTACAGCTATAGCTCACAACTCAGGCCACAGTTACAGCTATAACTGCATGCTAAACACGATCTTAGATGCGCTATTGCCATAGATTTTCATCATCTGATGTGTACATGTTGAGCTTTTATAAATTTTGTTGAGGATCTCATAAGCCACATGGGCTAATCAGACTCGTCTATCAAAGCATCAGCCCTAAGAGAAGGTGAAAAGTCAAAACACGGCTCAATTCTTTGCTCTATTTCTAATCCATTAAGATGTTAAGGTCCTTGATCTCTAGCAGGTAGAATGACATCTTTCCAGCCATAATCCCACACAACACGAATACCATAAATGGAAGCCCCTATTCCATCACCACCATCGCACCAATCTACTCTGCCTGTTTCACGTATACATGCATCCGAAAAATACTTTGTGCATTCTTTTGACTTTGCACATAAGCCAATCACCGTAGGCATTCCTCATCTAGCCTAAAGACCAAGCCCATCAATGGACCCGGTCTAAGCCCAAAAATAGGCTGCCTCTCCATTCCCTCTCCACTCTCCACTCCCTCTCCTTCTTCTCCTCTCTCTGGCCCACCTGGTCTCCATTCTCCCTCTCTACTCTCTCTCTCTCCTCTCCTCTACTCGCCCTCCAGATCTTTTTCTCCCTTCTAATCTCTCTCACCACTCTTTTCTCAATCATCCATCTCATCTCTCCTCTCTCTATCTTCTTTCTTCCTAGTCCCCTCCAATCTCTCTCTATACATGTCATCTTTCCTTCCTAATCTCTCTTTCCTCCCTTTCCTCCTTTATTTGGTATGAAGGATGGACGTGGGAGAGGATGCATGAAAGATCGATATGGGAGAGGATGGATGGAAGATCTTCCATCTATCCTCTCATATATTTGGTGAAATATAGAAGGATGAATGAAAATGATTCTATCATCTACTTGATATAGGATGAATGAAAAAAAGGAGGGATGATATTTGTATATATTTTTAATAAATTATTCTTTGATAAAAAATTAATATTATTAATTTATAATACTTATTTATACTAAAGATGAATAATATATAAATTTATAATATTTATAATTTATAATTATATAAATATTTAATTTTAATTTAATTTAATATATAATTTAAATGGTTAATTAATTTTATACAAATGGTTAACTAAGAATAGTAAATATAAATACAAAAATAGAAGATAATTTAATTATTTTTATAATAAAAATTATATACTAAAATTAAAATAATTAGCAATAAAATTTAATAGTATAGGATTATTTTTATAGATAAAATAAAAATATATAAATAAAATAAATATAAAAATAAAAAAAATATTATAATTTTATCAAAAATTAATAAGGAATAATATTATCAATATAGAAATTCATCCTTTATATGCTCTATCCATACTTTTTTAATAGGCCAGGATGGATAAACGATCTCTTTTTTCATCCATTCCCTCCAAAATTTTTTGAACCAAATGATGAACAAAAATCATCTATCATTCTAACTTTATCCATCCTCTCTCATGATCCCAACTAAATATCAAATTAATCTCCACTCTCTCTCTCTCCTCCCTTCCTGTTCCTTTTCTTGCCTTCTGTTTTATTTTATAATCAACCTTTTGAGCCCGCTAAAGATGCTTGATTCTAGATCTGGGCTAGTCATATCATATTGCTAATCGAGGGATAGAATTAGGAAGAATTTTTGGGCCTCGATCCATTTTGAGATCCAAAATTTTCAAATGGGGCTCAAATTTTATAGAATATAACCTAGCATGATATTCCTAGCCCTAGTATATCCAAATTAACCAAATAACCCCTCATTTTTTTTAATGTGCCCTAGCTATTTTTATAGGTATTCCTATTAGAAATTGATCCGATCAGAATGCTAACTAGGCTAATTTACTAAAAGGCTTGGACAAATGGCTAAATAACTCAAAGGTATTGGCCGTAGATCACAATATACCTTTGAAATAATGATGCAATATTCATTGTGCGTGGATGGTGATGACTACAACATCAATCACTCTCGAGACAATATTGAGAAGAGGAGATCGTGCTGAGGCTGGATCCAATTTGAAACAGCACAAAATAAAAAAAGTTATTTTGCCAAAGAGTATTTGGTAGAGACCCTTTTGATGACTAAGTTAGATAAATTTTCAAGAAATAATGGAGGTATTATGAGAGTAGCAAAGTGATAGCATAGATATACGAAGGCTTAAGAGTACTTACTTGGAGGGTCATTTGAGAGTATATTATGGTCTTGTTTGGCTAAGCTTTTAAAGTGCCAAAAAGTATTTTCCAGCTCTCCAAAAATATTTTTGGATGGTATAGTGATGTTTGATAAAAAAATAAAAAATTATTTTGGCTTTGCTAGAGAGCTGAAAAGGTTTATTTAAGAAAAACTTTATTTTGGTGCTTTTCCTAAAAGTACTTTTTGGCTAATACTGAAAAGCTATTTTGATTTAAATAAAATTTTTAATAATTAAAATACCTACTAACAAATCTCATAATTATATCTTATATCATATTATATCATATTATTATACTATAAATATAATATAATATAATAATAAATTAATATTATAATATATTATACACATATAACATAAACTATTATAATATTATTATATTATAAAATATAATTTGATATAATAATATTAATAATAATATAATATTATAATAATCTATTATATTATAATTTATTACTAAATTAGATTAGATTATAATCTATTATTTTATATTATATTATATATTCATCATAATTATAATAATATTATATTATATTATATGATAATAATATTATATAATAAAATAATATATTAAAATATAATAATATTTACATTATAGATATATAATATAATTTATTATTATATTACATTATAATTATGTTAAATATATAATATAATCTATTATATTATAATTTATTATTAGATTAACTTAGATTATAACCAATATATTATATTATATTATAAATTATGCTATAATTATAATAATATTATATTATAATATTATGTTACATTATATGATAATAATATTCTATAATATAACATAGAATTTTGACTTTGGTCCGAGTGATTGGAGTAGACAGTGACTAGTCTCTTGGAGACTTGTAAAAAATCATAATTGGAGTTGGCTTTGGTGAGGATTTTTCGATGCTTAAGTTAAAATTTTGTAATAGAAATGGAGTGTACGAAAGAGAAGAAAAGAAACATACCTGAGGGTCACTTTGAGCCCCCTATTTATAGATTGGAGTTAGAGTTATTTGTGAGGCTTTATTTGGGGTCATCCCACTCGATTCAAATGCAGCATGACAATGTTTGCAGTCGAGATTTTTGGGGTGGGACAATTATGATCGTCTTATCTGAATCGTGACTAGTTATTATAGGATGACCGCACAAATTCAAAATAGGATGTAAAAATCCTAGGTTAGATCAAACCATACTAGGGTTGGATTAGTTGGTAGCTAGGATCGGGTTCCATCAAAGAGGTGGGCACCAGGATGGGATCGACATCCGTTTGAAGCGGTGAGGGATGAAGCACTCTAATGTAGAATCGACGGTCGAAGATGGGTTGACACATCATGTGAGATCGACTTCCAAGAAAAATTTAGTGATCAGAGGGAGGTTGGTGGATGTGGGGATTGATAATCACTAAACTCAATAGCTAACAAGGGATCGGTGCCTGATACAAAAGGGGTGCCGATGTCTCTCTACACTTGGAGCTGGTCGACCATGCGATGGAGGTCGGTAGCATCCGAGATGGCCATATCTTCTAACAAGATGATTTTATCTGCAATAATATCAAAAGCATTTTTTTATTTTAATTATCAAATATATGTTAAAATTTTAAAATACTTTATAAACGTGGTTACCAAACAATAAATAATTTTTTATAAAAATTCTATTTTTAAAAGCTCTACTTTTAAAAATTTTACCATCGACAGTAATTTCAAACAGGATGTACATAGACTAAGATCCTATTTGGGATTGCTTTTGGCAGTAAAGCTTTTAGAGCTTTTAGAAGTAGAACTTTTAAGAAGTAAAGCTTTTAGAAGTAGAGTTTTTATAAAAAGCTATCTACTATTTAGTAACCATATTTATAAAGTATTTTAAAACTTTAATATATGTTTGGCAACTAAAATAAAAAAAATACTTTTGATATGATAAAATGATAATAAAATATATTGCATAAAATTATATAATAAAAAATAATACAACATAATATTATATATTATTATATATTAAAATATTATTATATTATATAATATTATTATCATATAATATAATATAATATAATATAATTATAATATAATTTATTATGTAATATAATATATTAGTTATAAGCTAATCTAATAATAGATTATAATATAATATAATTATATTATTATAATATAATAATATAATATATTATATTATATTTATAACTTAAATATTATTATATTTTAAAATATTATTTTATTTAATAATATTATTATCATATAATATATTATAATACTATAATATATAATATAATATAATATAATATAATAAATTATAATCTAATCTAATAATAAATTATAATATAATATAATATATTATATTATTATAATATAATAATATAATTATATTATTAGTTATTGTTATATCAAATTATATTTTTTTAATATAATAATATCATAATAGATTATGTTATATATTTATAATATATTATAATATTAATTTATTATTATATTATATTATATTTATAGTATAATGATATAATATAAGATATAATTATGAGATTTATTAGTAGGTATTTTGGTTATTAAGAAATTTTTATTTAAATCAAAAGAGCTTTCTAATATTAGCTAGAAAGTATTTTTGAAAAAAAATAAAATATTTTTTTTAGTATATTTTTTTAAATTTTTTTAAAAAATAAAATAGATTTTTAATTTTTTATTAAATATCACTGTATCATTTAAAAATATTTTTGCATGCATTCTAAAAATTTAGCCAACCTAAATCAATATCCATCATTGAAGAAGTCGAAGGTGCGAATCAGCCTTTTCCTTTTTTTTTTTTTTTTTTTGTTTTGTTTTTTTATTTTTGTAGGGATCGCATGTCCTATAGGTGGTGAGTATTTTGCCTTTACATCACACTCCGTGCATTTTGCCAATGTGGTTATGGATGGAAGAAAAAATTGAATTCATATGATGTTTTTTTTTTTTTTGGTAAGATTAGTCTAATCCGAGAGCAATCCATCCATACGATGAGTTTTGACTGATTGATCGAAAATCTTGTAGTGAGCTCTAATTGATTGCTAAATCATATTGGCTGCGACCACAACCGAGTCCAACGAACCCACAGGGCCTGGTGAATGGTGTTCCGGACGTTGGTCCACAGGGCCCAACAAGTTCCGCCCATCAAATCTTCCGGAACGCGATTCCCGCCTTCGGCATAAAACGATTCGACAGCCGACCTCGTTTCCCATTTTGCCGGCGGCGCGGGTCAACTCACGCCGCCCGGGGGCCGTGAAAGCCAACAACCGCCGAACAAAAAGGCAATGCAAGTGGGTATTTTCGTCATTTAAGGAATTTCTAATGGCATTTTGGTGAGGTAAATCCGAGACACCGCTACATGAAGAACGACGCCTCAGATCTCCCTAATTTAAAAATGTAATTTTCTTCAATTTTAATGGAGGGAGGGAGATCGGTCCTGTCGTTCAAACTCTTTTTTCTCTCTTTGCTTTTTAGTTTAGTTGTCTTATTCTCCTTCGCCGAAGCAAATGCGATCGCTCACTAATCCCTCGGATTCCAAAGTCTCGGCGGCTCCGAATTTCGGGAAGGTGATCCTGGCTTGATATTTTGTTTAAGAAATTTAGGGCTTCTGGAAACTATTTGCTTCACTAATGAGATCTGATTTGGTTGGATTTTAACTTGTTTTTGTGATTCCTTTTTCTTGTTCTGTAGTGGAGATCGGATCTATTCGGCATGACGGATTCCGATATCATTTTTAATGTGATTTTGATATAGCAGTTGTTTATTCCTTTTTTTGGTTGTGTTTTCTTCAATGTTTTAGATTTTTTGGAGAGCTGCTTCTGTGATTGATCTGATGAGGTATCTGTGGTTTTGGAGCTCAAATTGGTGTTGACTAGCAGGGAAAAAAAAAGATGTTGTAGAAAAGAACATTCGGCATTCGGCCCCTGCTATAGGCCTATTTTGGGAACTGGAGGAAGCCCATAAAACTGCTGAATTAATTTGATCAAACTGTAATGCGAAAATTTATGTGTTCTTGCGAACAACATTAGACGGCGATCGTGAAATTTGACTTGAGAATAGTGACGGCTTTGATGTTCTTTTAAAAAATGGCAAATTCGTATTAAATATATAATATTGTGCATCGTTTCTTGTTTATAAGTACGTGATGTTGACCCTGGCTAGTCAATAATTGAATCTAAACTTGTTCTAGTGCCATGCCGTGATATGAAAACATGTGGTTTTTGACCTTGCCGTTCAACTTTTCTAACCGGGAACATAAAAGTCAGCATTTTGATTAATGAAATGTAAGCCTGGATGCAGATTTGAAGCCCTGTTCACGGAGTGGTGAAAACTGTTTTTCTAGGATTGGAAAGGTGTTGAGGAGATGAAAGGCGTGTCCCGGGGTCTGATTATAGGGGTGACAATAGGGGTGGTGATTGGGGTGCTTTTGGCTGCAGCTGCTCTCTTGTGCATTAGATTTCGCAAGAGACGTGCACAGATAGGGAGTAGCAGTTCAAGGAGGGCTTCAACCATCCCCATCCATGCCAATGGTGTCGACACTTGTACAGAACTCTCAGACTCAACAGCGGGTCAGGAGTCCCCCAAATTTGCTGAGGAAAAGGGCACATCCTCGTGGCTGGAGGGACCTAAGAGAAAGAATTTAGTCTCAGTTTCTGGGATTCTCAAATACTGTTACAAGTATGGTAATCTATGTTTATCCTTCTGATGTCCTTGCCTTAACATTTATGCTTTTCTTTTTGTGGCTTCTGGTGAGGGTGGTATATTTTACTGGTTTGCAACTTGTTCCAAAATTATGAATTAGTAATTATATTCTGTAGTTTCGATGTTTATTGGTAAAATGGTGGGAATTTGTCTTTTTATAGAATTATAACTCGAGTTCCTCATGATTCCCACAATAAGGCTCTGACTTACATTAAACTCTTGTCTGGACTATTAAATTGGTTCAGCTGTACATAAGTTCACTTAAGTAGATCATGGCTTTCTCTTTCCTTTCCTTCCGTATAAGATGCTTAATTTCACCTCCATCTCAATGAGTTTCATAGGAAAAAAGTGCAATCTAAATACTTATTTCAAGATAATAGGAATCCTCATGAAAGCAAGGGTTACATAGTCTCTATTTTGGAGAAGCAAGAAAGGTTTGTTTTATGGCTAGGTGCCTTTCAAGGCTTGGGATTCTAGCATTTCTGTAGGGAATCTATGAAAAATAGATCATAAAATTAAACCAAGGCTGGGAAACTTGGTTAATTGTTCGTGTGAGTTGCATTTGTCAGATCTTAGTTTAAGAGGTTTCAATAATCATGTTCCAGGTTTCTACATTTCAGTTAAAATAGACAGTAAAAACACAAAGAAAGTAATTGAATATTAACGCAAATGAAGATAATATATGGTAAACATTTTAGAGCATGATGTTCTGTTTTGAACCATTGTATGCAGTGTTTTTTTTTTCATTTTTGTGGGGAGGGAGGGCGGCACGCTTGAAGTAGAAATAACAAAAAGGTTCAATCAGCATTGGCTTTTCAAATTAGTTAACTAAATTAAAAGAAATGGTCCTAAAATGGCTCCAGAAAGGTCTTGCACACAATTTTTTTGAACAAATGAAAAAACTGTCCTAAAAGGTCTCTAGAAAGTTGTCTCACACATGTTTCTTTTAATATAGGATCTGTGATCAGTTATGGTTAAACATCCGCTGAAACTTTTAAGAACCAGAAGTGCTGGGCAGAAACTGGATTAAACTAGCTGAAAATCAAAACCAAAACCCCAAGTCAATTATGACCTGATTCTAGCCAAAAATTATTCACTACGGCCAGGATTTGAGGCCTCGAGCTGTTACCCGTCAACCGGCTAGTCCACTGGTTGGATGCACCATCCTTTGCATCTACTGAGCCGCATTTGAATCTTGGCAAGGGCTAGACTAACAAAAATCTTATATCAAAAACTAATACATAGAAGTAAAAAAACTGGTGAATGTATGCATCTGAAGTTTTTATAGTTACAAATGATGAATTATTCAATGTCAAAATGAATCAAGTAGTCAGGAAGTTATCTAATTTAGAATAAATCCCTTTGACTGATGTCAGTTAGTGATTCAGGCTTGTACATTGAAGCCTTTTAACGTTAATGCTTACATAATAGTATCTAGAGGTCTTGGATATTCTCCACAAGTTTTAATTGATAAATTCTGAGGTCCCTGAGGGTTAATTTTTTGCAAAAAAAAAAAAAAAAGAAAAAAGAAAAAGAAAAAGAAAAGAAATGCGGTGACGTCCACCAATCGGTCATAGGAATATGGAAGAACTATCCATGTTAAACATTTGAGGAAACACCTCCCAAGTTCTGAACCTGAAACCTCTTACCAATGGAAGAGTGACACAAACACAAGGATATGACATGCAACCTTATTTTGACTTTGATTCATATCTGACATAACTACTGTTTGGTGACTTCACAGGGATTTGCAAAAAGCAACTAGTGATTTTACAACATTGCTAGGTCAGGGAGCATTTGGTCCTGTTTATAAAGCTCAGATGTCTACTGGTGAGACAGTTGCTGTCAAGGTGCTTGCAACTAATTCTAAGCAAGGCGAGAAGGAGTTTCAAACTGAGGTAATTTGGTGCGAGAATTTTACTCATGTCTTGATTCAGAATGTATCCTTTCTTCTTACTTGAAACATAGGTGATTAATCCAAAAGGAAAAAAATCTAACAGAGGTCACAATTGAGAGCAAGCTGCTCATATTTATTCCATAGACATAATAATTACTACTAGTGCTCGACGTGTGCTTTTCATGTGATTCAATTAAGGGGAAGGTGGAATGATTTGGAGCTGCACACACATGCAGAGAGAGAGAGAGAGAGAGAGAGAGAGAGAGAGAAGGGGGTGTATTATAGTCCACTGGTGTGGTGGTGGGATGGAGATGTATGGGTCCCACCAAGGTTTTTGGTACCGGTACCGGTGACCATGCTGATCGCCGGCCAGTATGGTATGGTACCAGTACTGAACCGTACCGACACACGGTACAAGTAGCGTGTCGGTCAAACCAACACGCCAAATTTTTTTTTGGTTGTTTTTTTATTGTTTTTCAAGAAAAATATTCAATAATTTTTTTAAAAAAATATTTAAATTATTATTTAGTGATATTAATTAATATTTGTACCCCTCGAAATTTGAAAATAATATTAATCATATGTGATGCGAATCTAAAATACATAAATCAGATATCATTGGATCTTAATACGCTTAAATTAATTAAAAAAATTTAATATAAAATCATATATTAAAATCATACAAAAAAACAAAATTTTGACATAGTTTCTTCTTTTTTTTTTATTTTTCATGAATTTTTTTTAAAAAAAAGGAGAAGAGAAGAGAGAGAGAGAGCTAGGATGAGTTACTTATCTCTAATCAATATTCCTCCTTTGTTTTTTTGGTATTTCTGGAGTGGAAGGGCGAGCAAAAGTTCGAGGCGAACCCAAAAATAAGAAGAGAAAGCCTTTGGCTTCCTCTCTGCCTCTTTCCCTTAAATGAGCACCGAACCATTTGGTTCGATCTGAAACAGGGCTGAGCCGACTGGTTCAGGCCCGTACCGTCCGGTTTGGGGCTGAACCGAATGGTTTTCTATTTTTTTTTATTTTTTTCTGTGCCGATTTTCACGGCTGAACCGGGTCGGTTTGGCGCTGGTTCGGTTCGGAATGCCCCGGATCGCCCGGTTTGGGTCGGTTCCGAAAACGCTGGGTCCCACATTGGGAAATTTGTGTTATACATGGTAGTGATATGCATATTTATTTCAAATCTTTTCATCATGTTCTCTAGTCGAATTTCAACCAGGTGTTTATGTATGATGTAAATGATTGAATATAACTCTATTTAGTTTCAAATGTTATGCACTTAATTATCAAGTAAATTCTTCTTTTCATCACACATGATGTGCATGATTGCATCTAGTTATCAGAAATCTATGTAGTTTCAAGTGTAATTATGAATTTGTGATCTGTTCGATTGACTACAGAATACATTATGTTCTCTTACTTTCTGATGGACTTGGATCATCCAGGGTGGACTTAATGACATATCATACTACTGTATATACAACCTCTGTATGTATATGAATAATCTCAATAAATCCAAAAAAATGGTTTTTCTCATAGTGAGAAAAAAGAACAAACATTATTGCTCTTATTATTTTTTTAAAAAATTTGTGCGCTTATGATTTTTCCCACTTGTTTAAATTCTGTAGCCACATCTATACCATGTCATGAGCTCTAGACTGGTAGGTCAAATGCACATGATGCATATATTTACCTGCTAAGTAAATCTTTCTTGAAACTTGCATTTCTTTGCTTGCCTTTTCCCCATTTTTGCAATTTCCTAGGAGTTTTTACACTATGCATACTCTTAATTTGATTAGATTAAGTCATGCATATGAATGATGATTTGTTTAATGAATCTTGGAGATCAAGTGGGTTGCAACTTTACACATGCATACCAAGCAAGAGGTGGAGAATAAAGCTTTTTTTTTTAAAAAAAAAAATTCCTTTTGTTTGTTGATGCGTGGGAAAACTCTTCAGCACGTGTCAACATAAAGGCTGATCAACAGTTTATGTTGCATAAGAAAATAAAGGGGATAAGGCTTGCTGTATGTAGTTTTGGTTAAATTTATCTGATGTATGGAAACTGTGGTCTTCTCCCATTTCATTCCACTTTATGCTTTTATGACTTAACTCGTCTCATCCTTTCATGAAATATTTGAATATTTCTATGTCCAAGGCACTTTGTTTATTGATTTGTGTTTTTTTACTTCTCCTTTATTTGGTTTTCAATTTCCGATCTATAGGGTATTCAGTAACATACAGTTTGACCTCTAGTCTAATGTCGGAGGATTGAAGGATTGATGGTTGAGATGGTAGTGCTTTATCTATATCAAACTTATTCAATCAAGTTTACTTCCTGATGCATTGGTTGTTTCATGACTTTTTCTTGGAAGATAACAATGAGACTACCTCTGTATGTTTATATTGCTTTTAGTAGTAAGCTTCGTTGTCTCAGTATTGGACCCTGAAGTGGTACAATCCTATTTTAGGGTCGGTACATCCGGTATAGTATCAGGTTCAACATATCAAGTGTTGGTATGTCTCCCATACTGCATACTAGTTCGGTATTTATATGGTACAATTGGTACGCACTGATACCAATTGGTATGGCAAACCTTGTTTGATACTCAATTTTGGACACCCAATTACCTAGTTCAATTGTTTGTTAGCTTTGTCTCTGCCAACAAATTTTGGCATTGCCAATGGGATTGTCTGACAATCTTTTTCTTCTTTCCAGGTTCTACTTCTTGGGAGATTGCATCATCGGAACCTTGTCAATTTGGTGGGGTATTGTTCTGAGAAAGGCCAGCATATGCTAATATATGAGTACATGACTAATGGCAGCCTTGCTTCCCACTTGTACGGTATGTGGTAGAGTCATCAATTATCTAAATTTTAATTTCATTTTTCTCTACCTAGAAAATATGATTAAGGAGTATTATTTCTTGGTGTTGTCACACATTCATGCATTTTTCTAAAAGAAATGTCTTATAGCTTATCTCTACCTATATATAAGTGGGGTTTTTGCATGTACTTGTCAAATAGGTTCCACATTTGCATATTAACTCACCTAAAATTGGTATCTCCAAATATCTCTTGGAACTTCTACTAGCAAGTATAATTCCTTTCCCTAATGTAAAGACTAAGAAATGGGCCTTTTGTTCAGTCGGTACATCTCCATACACCTGATGTTTTTCCCCTACACACTGCTATCCTTTGAATGTGCTAGTAGAAATTTGTATAAGCATCTATTTTGCCATTTTCATTCACCTGAAACACATTCCACCTCCACGTCTTCTTGATGGTAGTGGAGAGCTAGGGTTTTCTCAGTCTCTCCATCTCCAGAACTGGAGCATGGCCACAATCCTCCTTCACCTCAATCCTTCCATTTTATGGAGATGATAGAGCTAGGATCCTATATTCACATCAATCCCTTCATCTGTTGGATAGAGCAGAACTTGGATTTCCAATTTGTGCCCTTGTTCTCTTGGAGGGAGCAAAGCTTGTTTCGGCCGTTTGCTCACACTCATGCCCTATTGGTGAAGGAATTTTGCATAATGCTGTCCATTGTTTAAGATATATAACTATCTGTGAATAAAACCTGATTAACAAATGTTCCAGAAATATTCATACAAGTTGCAGCAGTTTAAACTGGAAGGAGGGACGTGCACTAGCCTATCACGTAAAAGAGTCTAACATAATTGATAGATCCAGAGGTTTAATATGCAGTATCGAATATTTGAGGAGATATATACATTATCCCTCATTATTGATTCAGTTTTGGTCAGATTATTTCACTGAGTATTGATCTTCTTACATAAGGTTGGTGATATTATTTATTTGTTCATTCTAGATGACTTTTTATTTTAATATTGGCTATGGTCTTGATTGCTTGTAACTCATTGAAACCCCTTATAAGCAAGCTGTGTGCCTAAATAGAAGTTGACTTTCGAGAAGTTTCTGAAAACCTTTCTGGTGACTTCAAGCATTTTATTTTTTGAAATCTATGAGGATGCTGGTGCAAACTTCATCTTGTATTGGTGTTGCAATCTAGGTGCCGCATAAGAATGAGGAGACTTACAATATGTCCACAAAGAATGTTGTGCAGCCTCTTGTATCCATTAGTAGAGCTATGTTTCCTCGGTTTGTTTCTTCTATTTGTCAAATCGCAGATATCTCTTTATTTTCCCAAATTATTTTGTAATCTTTCCTCCCAGTTCACACCCCCCTTCTAGATAAATTAATGCTAATAATTCTATCAATGGATCAACTGAAATATTTCCTTTTTCCATCTCTCCATTATCTCCAAACCTTTTTTCTTGTTTGGGAAATCATGTTCTAAGCCATTCTTATGATATATGATGCTACATTTTATATGTTCTTTCCTTGTATTTTATTGTGTTGTCCTTGCACCTGTATTTATTCATTCCTAGCTGCCATGTGGATATCAGTCAATTTACAGTATTGTTGTTCTCCCTTGTAACAATATTAATTTACATAAAAAAAAAACACTTGTAAAGTAAAATGAACTCACTTTATGGTACTGGTAATATGTCTTATGTGATATAATTGGTTTTCTTTTGTGCAGCTTTATCCACTTGAAATGAAACATATGGACATACAATGACCCATCCGATCAATTAGCTTATATAAATTTTATTAATCGTATTGATCATATTTGTGTGCAACATTTACAGATGCTAGAGATTGTTTATCAGAATTGATTAAAGACAGGTGAAAATCTCTAAGGATAAGAAGATGAATTGTTGAAACAATTGTCTAGTCCACCCACCACACTTCTTCCATATATATTTTTCAAAATTTTGATCTGTGTGTATTTCCTTCTTTTCTCCCTATGTAGGACTAGTGTGTCTAATATGGTACTAAAAAGTAGTATACATTAGAATTCTCTTATTCATATTATTGAATTACAATGTTCCCAGCAATTGCAGGTGAAAAGCATGAAGCATTGATCTGGTACTGGAGGATTAATATAGCTCTAGATGTTGCTAGAGGCTTGGAGTATCTTCATGATGGGGTAAGCTCTCCTATGATATCACTAGCAGAAAGTAACAGAGGAAGTAAGAAGTACGGTAAAGCTTTGTTTCTTTTGCTTGTTCTTATGCAGGCTGTTCCATCTGTAGTGCATCGTGACATCAAGTCTTCAAACATTTTGCTGGACCGGTCCATGAGAGCTAGGGTATGTTAATCCTTCATGATTATAGTTTTATAATTCATGTATAAGAAATTCTGGAGCATATGTACAAATTGGCAAGCGGTTTTTTGTCATGCTGGAGCATGTTAGTAAATTTTTGAGCTTTGGCATATCATCCTTGTTTATTTGATTTTTTTTTTTTGGTTTTAATTTTGTTTTTATATCATTTTTTCTTCTTAAGCATTGTCAAGTATATCATGTGGTTTGCAGTAATCTTTTATCAAATGAATAGTAGTTTGTATCTCTTAAAGTTTTATGCGAATGATCCTGTACTTGTATCAGATGTGAGGTTTGATGGATTATTGCGTTTTCTGTTGACATGTTGAATTTCAGCTTTTCCTGTGTGGTATAATCTTCTGATAGGAAGGTTGTACCAAGAAAACATATGGTTGGTTAGAGCTAGTTCTTCTAATGGAACGAAGAGGTTGTGGAAGCTTAGGAGTTATGCTTTTATTTTTATGTAGTTGCAGGTGAATATGTTGACCATCTCCAGATGATGGGATGGGGTGGGAATTTTTCATACATGGAA
This sequence comes from Cocos nucifera, assembly GCA_006176705.1. Lineage (NCBI taxonomy): Eukaryota > Viridiplantae > Streptophyta > Magnoliopsida > Arecales > Arecaceae > Cocos > Cocos nucifera. The sequence goes on along the minus strand of QRFJ01000104.1, from coordinate 2,110,985 downwards.
GAACCTACCTCAGAAATCTATCTAGTTACATGGTTGTACTTTGCAGTTGACCAAATTATACCTTAATTAATGAAAAGATAAGCTTTGTTGAGCAGGTTGCTGACTTTGGGCTTTCACGAGAAGAAATGGTTAGTCATCATGCATCTAATATCAGGGGAACTTATGGTTACCTTGATCCCGAGTATGTATCGTCAAAGTCATTCACCAAGAAAAGTGATGTATATAGCTATGGTATTTTGCTTTTTGAGTTGATCACAGGCAGGAACCCGCAACAGGGTCTCATGGAATACGTTGAGCTTGTAAGATCTCTTTCTCACCGTCTATTTTTTATATATAAATTCTATATCATATAGTGTTCTTCCCTTCATGCATTTAGTTTTGCATAATTTTTTGTTGAAATCACATAAACCTATTTTCATCTGACACATTAAAAAATGTGAAAATGATGATCTTCATCTGTAAGTCACTACGGTAATTGAACAATGGTTGGTTAAGGATAGCCTAATATCATTTTGTTCTTGGCCAAAAAAGACTTACATACAAAGAAGGTACCTTTTGACTCCCTTCAGATTACTATTCTAATTGATTGCTCTTAGTTGTGCCGATCAACCTATCAATACAAAGAGAGAGGAGAAAATTGATATTACAATGTATGTTATTCCATATTTTAGACATACAACCTCAAATTATAGCCCCTCAATGTGTGATCCTTGCTGATGCTATCTAACACTTTAAATACAAGCAGTCTGCATCTCTTTCTCTGATCTTCACTGCCTCTTCCTGTAACAAATTATTCCCTACAATCACATTCTTGATAAATGATCTGATGTTTGAAACATATTTTTGTATTAGGCTGCGATAGATGCTGAGGGAAAAGTTGGGTGGGAGGAAATAGCTGACTCACGATTAGATGGTATTTTCGATGTTCAAGAACTCAACAAAGTGGCAGCTCTTGCATACAAGTGCATCAGCCGAATCTCCAGAAAGCGACCTTCCATGAGAGACTTGGTCCAAGCACTGACATATATTATAAAAGCAAGACACAGCAAGAAGCATCGCGGCAAGCAATCTCTGCCTATCACAGTAGAGGAAGAATCCACAGATCAAGAACCATCAGATCTTCGTGAACATCACAGAGGGGAGTCAATTGACAGCTTGTCCGATTTGCCCGATGTTTGATATATGCTAATTTGTACGTTTCTTCTTTTCTTTTCTTTTGTTTTTTTTAAACATTCTTTTGCTGTTGAAAGTTTTGTCCACTACAAATGCAAGGCGCAAGAAGAAATATGAGCTGTTGTAGTTTTTGAGGGTTGATGGGTTGGCACTTTGAGAAGCCCCATAGATTTTAACTTCTTTGTAACATAAGCCATTTCTGTAATCATTGTTCATCTGCAAGGTAAAATGGAAAGTGGTGCTGTTTCTTGGTTTTGACTTGTTTCCGGAGTGACCCTTCAATTCAGATGGAAATCTTGCTTTCCCTTTTTATGGTTGGTGTATACTTCATGATTAAAGCTTAGACTGCTACTCAGCTGTAGCGTCTCCCAAGATCTAAACTTGAATATCGCTGCCAAGGAATTGCCCGGATGGCGCCTCTGATTGCAGAAGCCACAGTGAAACTGGCACAAAATCAACATTGCAATGGGGAAATTGCAGGGTTGCGGTTTATTTCCGGGTAAAGCTACGGCGGACGGAACTTAGCAAGAGATCTTAAGTTATGGTTTGATGTGGGCTGAAGTGGATGTTCTTTCCACTTCCAATGGTCAGGCGTCCCCCAAGTCTTTGGACCTGGGTAGACTACCAGTTGGATCTCCCTCCCTCTCAAGAAAGAATGGTCCCTCTATTCGAAGAAGTTTGTAAATTATTGGAAATTTTGACAGAACCGAGCAATTGAGTTAGCAATATTCGCACTTGTTGAATGGCTAATGAACACCAGGCCTAGCTCAAGCGGATTCAATTTTTTTAAGGACAAAAGCCAGATCCCTTCAGAAAAAAACTAAGGAAAATACTTTTTACACCGTGGGCGGTGTAGCTCCGTGGGTGATGGTGATTGACTATCATGCGGGACCAGAGCACAGCATCCCTAAAATATTTTTTTTTTTCTGCTTTGGCTCCAATATGACTAGAGTGCAGCATTTCTAAACTAATTTTTTTTTTTACTTTTTACACCAGTGGAGCAATTGAGTAGCTCAATATGATCGCACTTGTTGACTATGGCTAATGAACAGAGCACAGCATCCCTAAAATATTTTTTTTTTTCTGCTTTGGATTCAATTTTTTTAATACAACTAGCCAGCATCCATTTCAGAAAAAAACTACTATATTTTAATTTTTTTCTTTTTACTTTGCCGTGGGCGGTGTAGCTCCGTGGGTGTATGGTGATTGACTGGAGATCATGCGGGATCATCAGATGATGTAGAAAATCCCTAAATTCTTAAAATTTTTAACTCTTTAAATTCTGCTTTGGATATAATATGACACAAAGTGCAGCATTTCTAAACTATATTTTTTTTTTTCACTTTGGTTCCATATGAGAGCCAATCACCGCGTATGGTGTTCGTGGAGCTATATCATCCATGATGTAGAAAAAAATTCTTAAAAACTAAACTCTAAACTAAAAGAGATATACGCACAAAATTAGCGAATATTGCCTAAAAATTGATGGGAGAGTAATTGGGGTGTATGGCGTATCTTTCATGCAAAAGAATGATTTTTTTTCGTGGCTTCAATCATTGGATCGTACAATATTGCATTGAGATATAGATAGATGAAAAAAAATCGAATTACTTTGAAATCTATATATGACGTGATTCATCATGAAAAAAAAAAGTTCAAATCATTCTTTTACACAAAATATACAACCCGTCTATCAAAGGGCAACAAGTTGCAGGAGATTCAATACAAAGTTCAACTTTTGAACTAATGGGTTGGAAACGTTATATTGTGCTGTCAGCACATTCTGGCATGCACAACATAAAGTTTTCTTGGGAGCTAATCAAGGTTGATGAATGTTCACCAACATCAGCTGATTTGTCTTAGGGTTTGAGATGGTATAAGCGTGAGCATGTTGTTGGTAGATCAGGGGAAAAAGTATAAGGATGAGCATGTTGTTGGTAGACTAGGGGAAAAAAAAAAAAGACACATTACTTATCCCGCAAAGTCAATGTTTTAAATTAAGGATGTAATCGATCGAAATCAAGTTGAATAGGTGAAAACTTAAGTCCAATTCAACTTAAAATATTCGAGCTCAAAACTCAGCTTGAACTTTAATATCCCAAACTTAAACTCAGTTTGACAAAAAATAAATAAAATTTATGATCAATTGATCGATATTTGAGCTTAAGTTCAAACTCCAAATCAAATCTTATTCTATTAAAAATATATATTAATATATATTATAAATAAATATAATATTATTAATATATATAAATTTGAATAGGTTCGCATGCTTTCGAGCCAAGAATTCTACTATTCAAATTGGACTCAAAAAATTATTAGAGTTACTTAAGCTCGATAATGACAAGTTGAATTTGTGTGGCATGTGAGCAACTTAATTTGTTTATATATTTATTTTAAATAATATATTATCCCATTGAATATCTACTAAAAATATATTATTAACTTTTATAATGATTGTGATGTATGCTATTTATCTTAAAAATATTTTTTAAGTTTTAAATATTAAATAATCATTAAAATAATAATCAGTATAATAGAAGATAATGGATAATAATAAAAAAAAATCATCTTTCTTTTGTTTTCATAAAATAAAATAATATATTTATTTAAAATTATAGAAATATTTTGGAGAAAATTTTAAGAGAAAAATTTAATGAAAATATTATTTTATTTTATATATGGTAGAAGTCAAAATAATTATTTTGTTTCATATACGGTAGAAGTCAAAATAATGGCCGCTCTAAAGTCTATTACAACGAAAAATAACAAAACGATAATGGAAAATAACTGCCGTTATATTTTTGTTTTTATATGCAACGGGATTGGCCGAACCCTTATAACGGTTGTAACGCCGTTATTTGCTTTCTCATTAAAAAAAAAAAAAAAAAAGGCCGTGCTTTATCCGAAAACTCTCAAACCAGAGGGGAGCGCGAGAACGAGAAATCGATCGAAGATGGCAGCGGTGGCGGCGCTCCAGTGCTCCATGGCCTCCCTCTCCCTCACCTCAAACTCCTTCTTGGGCCAGCGCTTCTCTCCCTCTCTATCTCCCTCGCCGGTTAGCTCTTTACTCGCTTCTCTCTCTTTTGATCGTTTCTTCCATCTTCCTTCCTTGGCTTTGGTTCATTCTTTGAATCTATTAGTATTCTTCTTAGTCGGATGTTTCTTGCAACTTTAAGAGTTCTTATCTTTAATTTTTTCGCCTGGTTGTTAATGAGTTTATTTAATTATCTTTTTATTTTGTCTGAGAAATTTTGATTTGTGGTGGAATTTGATGTAAATCGAGGGCCTTCTATTGCTCATCGAAGTCCTTTTTTCATCATTACTAGCATACAGCACGCACGACGCATCTACTAACAAAAAAAAAGAAAAAAAGATAAAATAGTATTAATATGTATGTATATATATGTATATAATAAAATATAAAAATAAATGGGAGATAAAAATTGGAGGTGAATAAGGTTGTTCGAGAGGGAGATAGAGATATATGGAAAATAAGTTTATGAGAGAGAATAGTTAGTTAGGATAGGAAGAGAAATTTAGGGTGTGGAAGATGTGGGTTTTGGATGTAGGAGAGGCGATTGGGATTGGAGTGTGTGCATTTTTGTTTCCAACCCTACCCATATTAGTGATTGTTACATAATAAAGTTTTATTTGTACATCAAATAATATTTTATTCGTGGAAAACTTTGGCAGGCCCAAAGGATTCCCAACACTTTTTAATATAATACATATTTGTCCTTCAGGTCACACTTTCAGTCACACAATGTAAGCTCATGCTACCAGGTTATAGACATCCAAATTTGAAAGGGTAGGAAGGGTTTTAGGTTATGCAGTATAATCTTGTGATCTCCTCATGAATTAGCCATTTGTTAATTAAAAATGAAAAAAAAAAATTGTAGGTCTCAAAAGCAGAACTCTATGGTTAGAATTTTTGAAGCTCCATGAAAATGGAACCTCTAGGAAGAAGAAAATTTTCAAATTACTCTCTTTTCTCTTTAAACATCATTACATTCATCACAAGTGCAAATAACCAATAATCCCATGCATTCTGATAATTGTGCATGGAATATCTATTCACTTACCTGCTGCCTGTCAGTGTGTTGCAGTCTGGTGTCTAGAACACCTGCTAGACACATTATAACCTGTTGGCTGATGTTCATAGATTTACCTGTTGATCTTGTTAGTAGAGCATATGCGGCCCTTATACCTGCAAAACGAGAAGTCATCTTCCATGGTCTAGTTAGCCTTACACACATGCGAACCAAAAACTCCTCACAATGATGGGAATCAAGGATTACGCACATATTTCAGAAGGAAGCATCGTTGAGAAACCTAACCCTAATTCTATTTTGAAAGAAGGGTTTGGTTTATTTAGGATTTCATTATTATTATTTTAGGACTTTTACTTTTGTTAGGATTCAGTGACTGTGTTAGGTTATAATTCAGTAATTTGATTTCTATTAGATTGCTTTTTGTATCTTTATTTAAAGGCTTCATCTGTATGGAGAAAAACAGACTTGAAAGATTGATTGATTTAATTCTGAAATTTCAGACTTTGATTTTTACTTTTCTCTTTCAAATTTTCTTTTGTTTTCTTTTAATCTTTTGAAGCTCCGCATCACATAGCTTGAGAAACCTGAAGATTGCCACATGTGAGGGAGCCCACATGAGCCTATTTGTATGTCATGAGTTTTTTGTGTCCAATGCCTCCATGTAGAAACAGAGAAAAACTCACAAAGACATACATGAGCCTATACAACTTCCACTACTTGTGTGGGAACCCATGGTTCTGCACTCACTTGTGCTTGAACCTGTTGACCTCCTAGGGATGCCATAACTAACTATAGTTTGTCACCACTTTCTGTCTCATATGCTTGCAAACACCTGTGACTAGCCTCTGTTGCATTCATGGGAGGATGGTTTGTGAGCCTCAGTACATCCATCCCAGGCCTATACTTGGATGTCTGATTCCCAGCTTACAAATGAACAAACTCTTGTCAAGTTTCAAGAGAAAAGATAATTATGCAACTTGTGTCTAGCTTAATCTGAACCAGTTTCATGTCAGGTCTAAACTAGACGAATTATGCATGCAGTACCTATTATATTGGTATAATTTAATTAGTTGAAAATGCCATCTTCGTTTCAGTTTTTTGGTGTTCATAGCTGATTTCATTTGGTGGATATCAAATTATTGCTCCTTTTCCTAGATTATACAACCAAATGCCAAGCAAAATGCATCAGATGCATTTTAAGGTACATGCTTGCTTCTTTTATGCAAACTAAGTACAATGAATGCATGAGATATGCATCACTAATGTGGGACAATCTCAAGTTAAATACCTAAATTGGCAATAAGACAATCTTATTGCAGAATTTCATGGATGTCTCTTCTCAGACAATGATTTTTGCTCACTTTTTTTTATTAAAGAAAAAAGTGGGCATGTGAATTGTTGAACAGGCGACATGATAGTGGATCGATAAAACTACTCTAATGAAGTTTAGTCACCCTGGTTCAATTCAATAGCTAATAGCATCTTGCCATCAATAATAGTTGTCAACATTTTAACGACATAGCAGTTGACATCATCCCGACAATATGATGCTCCTTCTATCGTGCAATATATCTCATTTACCTTTCGAAAAGAAATAGAAAACACAATTTGGGGACCTTTTTTCCCCCCTAAACCCTTACCAGCTAAGATCTCTTCAGAACAAATGATAATCGATAATCTCTTGGTCATACTCCCATGTAACCATAGAGTAACACCTGGACTATTTTCCCGGAGAATATGTCATCAAGGATAAAAACAAACAAGAACAATATTCTGATGGAATTCAAAACCAAATTGGATGTACTAATATGGATGATTCATAGAAAACTAGATGGAGGAAAATTTGTCGATGATAGAAAAGTAGATTGTGGACCAATCATGTAAATTTGTTTTATGTTACTAATTACAAGCACATTGCATTTTAAGGATATTTCATCTGTCAAGCTATTAGAACTTATTTAGATATATTAGGGAATTTATTTAAGATGCCTTAGGAAATCATAATTATATTGTTCTGGAATTGGTTGAATAAAGAATGTACCAAGGATTAATGTATGATCTTTCTGATTATTTATTATGTACAATACCCTTTTGATACATACTTTTCCTCCTATTCATCCTATGTGGCTGCAAGTCTAATATATTGGACATTTTGTGGTATGCAGATCAATTTTGTGGACAAACCATGCACAATTGTTATGAGGGTTAGTACCTTAATTCTTCTTTTTCATCATGTATACTCATTTTTTTCCTGCATTTTAATTATTTAAAATCTATAATATATTATGTTAGATACAATTTCATTGATAGTTTTACACAATGTATGGTGAGCTACAACTTCTTGAATGGAACTATGTAACTGGCTTTAAAGAATATTAGGGTTCTTTTCTTGCAGCTTAAACGTTGGGAGCGTAAGGAATGTAAACCAAATAGTCTCCCCATATTGCATAAGATGCATGTTAAAGTTGGTGATACTGTGAAAATTATCTCAGGTCATGAGAAAGGTAAAGTTGGAGAGATTACTCGGATTTTCAGGCATAACAGTACTGTGATCGTACAAGACATGAACTTGAAGACAAAACACATGAAGAGTAGAGAACAGGGTGAGCCAGGGCAGATTGTGAAGGTAGCTTTGCTCCTAATGGAACTTTCATCTTGAATATCCTAGTTTACTTTATTTGTTCCTTTTCTTCTGGCATATCTTATTTGAGAATAAATTGCACTGCAAATCTTTGTTAAACAGATTGAAGCACCTATTCACAGCTCAAATGTGATGCTTTACTCAAAGGAAAAACAAGTAGCGAGCAGAGTGGGGCATAAAATCCTTGAGGATGGGACCAGAGTTCGTTACCTCATTAAGACTGGTGAGATAATTGACAGTTCAGAGAACTGGAAAAGGGTGATTAAAGAAAGAAAGAAAGAAAGAGAAGAAAAATCCACTTAATGTGAAGCAGCTGAAGTTCTCTTTATGCATGTGCTTGTCAGCTCCATCACATTTGTTTTTGATTTCCTGCACCCACGATCCTTGCCCATTCATAAATATTTTGTTTCAGGTCGTGTTTTCAACTATTCCGAGGTTTCTACAATAACATATTATACATTACTGTAACCTTTTGACTTTTCCATCATCATGTTTGCATTCCAGAATGACTTAGTTTCTATTTTATATTAATATGTGTGTATGCCATAATATGTCTAGTACTACATGCGTTGTTTCTTTTTTGCAGTCAAGTGATCTATTATATCAAAATGTGACAAAAAGCTTATTATGCAATATATGCATGCAATTGCAAAATGGACTGCTATTAAGAACAAGTCTCAGGAGAGGTTTTTTCCCTTCCACTTGCAGCCTTTCTTGAATGTGTTATTTCGTGTAAAGGTCTTATTAAAAAGAAAAAGGAAAAGAACTTGTATCGTTCGCTGCATCATTCAACTTCCATCAATTGCCTGAACTGTTCATGGATTAAGCAGCACAAGGACCAGTTCAACCAGTCAAAAATGCATGGATTGAAGTGATAAACAAAATCCAGTTGCATTCTGAAATGCAAGAAGATTTAGCCTTTTTGTCTGGTTAGTTTAGTTAATCTGGGGAAAGAGTTTAAAAGATATTGATTTGGCCAATTGAGCTTGAACATTAAAATGCAAACATTATAAACATCTATACGTTTGAGATTGGGTAACCTTAGTCTACAACTTAAAATGTTCTTGTTCCCGGTTGCAGAAAAGAAATATGCATCATCACAATTTTTTTTCTAACTTCAATTAATGAAGTTATGCAGCATCTCACTTATTTAAGCTTGAGATGTATTCTTATTATTTCATTTATTTTACTAATCAGCATAAAGAGCAGATATGATTAACAATGTAAGTGTATTTCTATTTTCATTGGCTTATAGACCATAACAACCCAAGAGCTCATCCAAAAAAGCTAGCCAGAAAATAATATTTAGATTCCTTGGTTCTGTATGAGTACCCAAAATCTATCTAATGTATAGCTAATGTAGGACTAAATACGTGCCTGCACAGGTTTTTACATAGACAGTCCTATATTAACATAAGCATAATTCTCTAAATTGAAATTTTTCATCTTTCTCGCTGTCTTGAAATAACATCAGAGGTGGCCTAAATAAGAATGCTTGATGAATGAAGATCCATAAAGCTGATCGTAAATAGTTGAGGTAATGCTGGACTATCATTATCTCTCTGTTTAGAGCTTTTTTCAAAACTATGGTAAGTCAGAGGGTTGCTCCATGATTGCATGAGCTTTAATGGTGAATACTGGCAATCTATAAGGTAGAACTCCTACCCACCAACTGACCCTAGAGGTTTATTAGCTATGCCTCTTGCTTAAAGTTGCTCTGGCATGGCATCAGGCACAAATTTTATGGTATTAGCATCAATCTGACATTCAATCATAACATATGGTCCGAGCTTTCTTGTTTCCTTCACGACTATGAATATCTGCTCTGCATCTGATCGATCATGATAGACAAATACATGGACATACAGTAAATGAAGAGTAGGCATGATCTTAGAAAACAAATTGTACAAGCAGCAAACTTAAGCAACAATCACGGAACTATCAATCACAAAAAAATGCCATGTAAAGATGGATTTTATTTAAGACCAGTCTCCAAATCACAAGAGTTCATTTATTATCATGCAGTATGTCCTTATAGCTGCATTGTATTGTATTTCTCAATTTTCACCTCCTCTGGAATCCTGTGGAACCTCTTGTTTGCATGTCATATTCAGGCATAGTGACCTCATGAGCTCTGATTGGCAATTCTTATACTTTTATTGTTGACAAATTGACTTCATTCTACATGTTATATCACTTGCAGCAAGCTGTCTTTTTAACATCTTCTGATCAACCTTGGACCTTCAAGGCTCCCCATCCCTTATCAGATGACAAGTGCACACCATTTTAAATTTGGACCATCAGTCTTGTGTTATAAGTTGCCACTCTTTTCAGTTATGCAGCAAGCAAGCTTGTTGAATTTCTACAGGTATATGGATATAATAATAAAGAGTAGTATTTGACTACAATCATTCAAGGGGTTTCTATCTGTTTGCTTTTGTCCCTAATATGAGACTACAAAATGTCTGCCAGAAACTACAGGATGCAAAACAACTTTTGGAAGTTCCCACTTTGAAAAGATCATATGATGAAGGTCCACTGAAGGTTGTCGTTCGGAGTATCGTATACCTCATGTTGAATTGGCTTCAAGTTGGAGTTGAGACCTGCAAAATCTGTGACCAACTAGGTTATTGGAAGTCATATGCTTTCTGTAATCAACACCTTGGACTGGGAATGTCCAGAGAAGGATCCCAAAATGTTTTAACAGGAAATTTTGGAAAGTGAAATATCAGGACAAAAAAAATCCAATAATATAAAAGGATGGAAAATTAATTCACATCATGTGGACACAAGCAGTCAAAGGTAACAACTTCAAAATATAGGTACAGAAATAAATAGCATCATTTGTACAGTATCATTTTTTTTTTTGGGAAGAACTGCATAGGCTTGAATTATATATTGAAGGAATTTGCATAAAAGTTCGGTTTCTTCCTAACTGATTTGGACGGTGATTTAGCCCGGAGAAAGGATTGAGTTATTGAAGAAGTTTATTGAAATAATTCAGGGGATATTGAGTGTGCATCCGAGGGAGAAATGGATCTCTTGGATGGATGAAACTATTTCCACTCGAAATACTTACTGCAGATTGACAAATTTATGGGGAAGTTCCATTGAGGATGGTAGTTACCCTATATCATGCTTCTTTGTGTGGTAGTCAAAACAAGGTGGCATAGACCACCATGCTAGGGTAAACATGGTCAGTAGGTGCTTATATAAAATGCATTCTACTAGCTCTAGAACATGGGATCACAATGAAACTGACAGGTTCAAAAATCTATTAACCAGTAATGTGGTAGTTTCCATGGTGGAGGATAATTTGTAAAGAAGCAAGTCACAGGTAGGCTCTATGTGGCCTGGATGGAGATTGAGAGACATTTAAGAAGTTTTTGTTGATAAGAGTTGGGCTATGTTAGAAATGATTTCAGGAGCTGGAATGATTTATCTGACTGCAAATGGTTGGGATATGCATGGCAGGCTGCCTCCAGGTTATGGTTGCTGCTATGTTCTACCTGCCATATATTTAAATTCTGGAATCATGGAAAGCTCTTTTGAGACACCAAGGGGTGCTTTCTTGGTAGGGACTCTGTGCGTTGGTGTCGGTAAATTATGGTTCCCTCAGGTTTTAATATTATCTGGAGATAAGAATATGAAATGAACCAGTGGTCAACAAGCTCAAACAATAGAAAATAGCCGAGTGTGGGAGGGCAGCTCGGTGCGGTACAAAGGTTTTTGGCTGGATGTTTCAATCTTCTCCAATCCGCTTAAAAATTTTCTTCACAAACGCCACTCCAGTCCATGGTTCCCATGTCGCTGTTAACATCAATATCGCTCTCCTCTCGCCATCAGCATCGATCCTCTTAAATAATCATCTTTTCTTTTCATTATTTATGGCTTCCCCAGCCATCAACTCCATCTCGCCATCAGCAGCCCCACCGTTCCTCGGCCAAAGGTAATGCGCCAGATGCTTGGCAAGGAAAATACTAGAAGAGCCCAGAAACTCTTTTTTTTTTTTTTTTTTTTTTTTTTTTTTTTTAAAAAAAAAATGCCAAAACACACCTAATGGATAACTCCCCACGTTCGCTTCCTCGACTACTGTCAAATGAAGGGGGAAAAAGAAACTAATACTAATAGAGATTCGCATCATTCTGTGTGGGATGTGGGAGCGTTCATAATGGTTGTTTTAAATAACAAAGATTTTGTATCTAAAGTGGAGGAGCTTATTTGGAGGGATATAATGCAAAGAGGGGTGGCTCATCAAGTTTTTAGAGTATACTTGATTCATGATTGAAATCAGAATTGGTTGGTATGAGAATCAGAATGGTTATATTTCTTTACATGTTTGGTTTGTGATTAGAATTGGAATCAAAATGAGATTTAAATATTGAAAAAGAGTCGATTTTGGATTTTGAAGAATTGAGATATTTCTATTTCTTCTTAGAATCGAAATGAGAATGAGATTTTTTCCAACCAAATAGCAAATGGGTGAAATAGGAATCACTTATTTTCATTTCGATTCCAAAGTCCAACTCCACCGACGAAACATGATGCTAAAGTAGTAGATAAGAAAGATGGTGGTTATTGTCGCGATAGTGAGGCTTGATAAGAAATGATGGTGATAGAATTGCCATCAAACTTTGGTGGCAAAAGTGGCACGGAGGAAATCAATCCTCCAAGTTGGCATTTATAACCAAAAACCTAATCCTACGTTCTTGTAAACTATCCAACTTAAAGGCTTTTTGTGGCAGCAATAACTTCCGATCCATAGCCAAGAGTAATGTATACTTAATTTTATGCATGCGATCCTACTAAGAACATGAGGAAAGGGGATGTGAAGATTGGGGGATAGAAAGAATGGAGAAGAGAAGATCAAGAAGTAGATGGATATTTCTTGGAATAATTCTTTAGTGCACATATTTGTTTTTTAGAAAAATGGTAGCAAGTAATCATATATTTCATCAGCAAATAAAATGAAAAAGAGGACCAGAAAGAAGGATACAAGAAGCAAAAATGAGGAAAGGAAAATAAAAAAGAAAGAAAATGGTAGGATATGAAATCAATCCTCAATCTCTTCTTTTATCTCAAGCATAAGCAATTTCATTAATCCACTGGCTTATATTGCATTATTTTTAGATTATCTTGAAGAAAATCCTATTTTATATATAATATTTTTTGCAATTAGTTGATATTTATATCCTCATGATATGATCGGTTTAGGAGTTTTGACTTGATTCGCTTTGATTTCAGTTAACTTGTTAACAGGTCAATTGCTGACCCCTATCCTACCTGATGAAACCACAGCCAACTTAGGTGGATTAAAATTAAGTTGGGTTGAGGAGAAACAGGCTTAGGTTATGATTGTTAACCTCTATTTTAAAGTGATTGATATGCTTGATAATCTTTTTATATCAAATTTAGCCAAAATTATTTTGTATTAACATTAGGTATTTCTCTGTATAGTATATCTAAAATTTTATTTATTACTTTTGGCCAATGCAAACTGATATATTTTGGGATAATGATTGATATTACAACTCCATCAAGTGAAACTTTTTAGTATATATTACTTTACTGTGTTAAATGAGATTTTTGATAAATTTATAGCATAACAATGAAAGTCTGAATTTAGAAGATTTTCATTTTATTTTAGCATTTTTTTTTTCGTAATAATCTTTTATTCAGTAAAATAGGGGGAAGGGGGAATCTATCTAGATGTCTCTCTCCATCACAATCTCCCACCTCAAATTCCGCTCAACTGCAGACCTTTTACCTTTTCCTCTTGCTGATTAGGATGGTCATTTAGGGAGGCACATATTTTAAAGATACGAAAAGGATGGGAAACAAATGGAAGGAAACCATATAGAGAGAAAACATAGACATAATAAAAAGGAATCTTTTTAAATGCTCCGAATCTTTCTTTTCTTTCCAAAATTTTTTCACATCTCTCACCAAATCCTCCATTTACAGTGTCCAACTTTTTAGTAAAATTTGTAAATTCTTATTTTGTTTTATCATTTTTTGATATTCTAATTTTAATTCATTTACTATTTTTTATTTTTGATTTTTTATATGTTAAGCCATTTATTATTTCAAGGTTTCAAACTTTTGACATTACGCTGGTTTCCTTTTTTTTTTTTTTTTTTTTTTTAATAGCTTAAAAATAGTTATCAGTCTTAATCTTACTTCAAATAAATATTTCAATTCTTTATATTAATTGGGGTTTTAGGTTTTTTAAATTTTTTATCTTAGTTGGAACAAACTAAAATTTACCCACTTGTGACTCACCTGTGTGACAAATTTCTTGGCCTATGGGTTTGGAACCAGTGCAAGCATGGCTTGAACTTGACCCTATTTTCTTTGGGTTCCAATTTTAGACTTGGGTTCAGCTCATTGACTAATTGAGTCGGGTTGTGTTAAGTTGATGGAAAACATTTTGGATTTATCAGGTTGTTCACACTCAAATACAACTCAATACACCAAGATCTAGGTCAAGCTGAGTCTAGAAGCAAAAATTATAATAAAATGAGTATTAACTGAAACAAAATCTAAAGAAATGTTAACTTGAACTCCCCCAACTTAGAAAGCAATTACCTACAATACCAACCTACTAGTATAGAATATGACAAAGAGGTGAATGGATGAAGAGTTTAGGGCCAGAGATAAGTTATGTACGTTTTGGATTAACAAACTAGAACGAATCAATTATTTAATGTTTGATCTATTTTTGATTCAATTAATATATGTATTAGATTACGTACGAAAACATCTAATACAAACATGACATAATTCTCCAAATAAAACAACAATTTGATCTAGACTTGGTTCGAGTCTAAGATATCAGAATGCACCAGACCTAACTAGTTCAGGTTATGGGTTGACATGTTTTATTTGCAGCTGACAATTGAATATGAAAGCAAAAGTTGACTTTAAAAAGAAGTATTATATATTTATTATACTATATTGTAGAATGCCAACTTTCAAATATAATTGTATACGGGGCATGTTTGAGCTTTTGCATTTCTTAATCCTATTTTTTTTCTTATTTTCCACACCACATTAGTTAAAATTGGCACATAATCGATGCCCGAAGCACAATCTTTTTTCTTTCTTAACTATTTTTGAGATGCAATATATAACCGATAATAAAATTAGAATAAAATATAATGGATATAAAAGTCTAATTACTTTCTAAAATAATTTTTTTATATTAATATAATGATATATAATTATTATATAAAATTTTAATAGTATATATATGTCATAGTAAAATAGGATATTACTATAACATAATAAAATTATGATCCAACTTGCATCTTATAAGAAAAAATATATATTACATATAAAGAATATTTAAATACAGTATAGCTGGATTATTAGTGATTGTCCTTTCACTATTAAGCAAGATTATGATCATAAAAAATTCAATAAAAAATAATAAAATATTAGTAAATCTAATAATCCACACATGGGATATGGCTAAGATACAATATTAATGAAAAAATATTTTTTTTAATATCAATATATATTAAGTAAATATGATTATTAATAGTATCATTAGTTTTTATATCAATTTAGTAGTCTTATTTAGTAAGATTTTAATCAGGTATTAAGTTTTATATTAATAAAATTAGGAAATCGTCATTTTGGTACCAAAAGCCATTTTGTCGTGAACGACTTTCGTGCTACGTGTCAATCGTCCGACCTTAACTGGCAAGCAGTGAGCGGTGTCCCCCGCGGCCCACGCCCTCCCCTTAATTTTCTTTCCTTCCCCCACACATCCCACGTCGAGGGAAGCCGGCAGTCGAGTTCGTCTAACCTAACCCTCTTCATCCGGTGCGAAGACTGTCCCTTTGCTGTAATCTTCTTTCTTCTAATTTTTACTACGATGATCGAAAATTAAAGTTAGCTGTTGTTTGATCATGTTTTAGAATTTTCGTTTATGGTTCAATCGATTGTTTTGTTTCCAAGAAATGATCAGAATAGGGTTTCAAAAGCGAAACTCTAAGATACTTCTAAACTCACCAGTCTAGAAAGTTGTAGAATGTTTTTTTTTCCTTAATATCATTCGTTGTGGCATGATGTTTTGTACTGTTGTGTTTATGCTGTGGGAATTGACGCCAAAGGAGGTTAATTCTTGAAAGATGGAGATTTTTTTTTCTTGATAAGTTTTGTCATGTTATGCTTTCTTTTCTCTGAATGAAATCTTCCTTTGGAGGCATTAAATTAATCCCATTCATTATTTGATGATAAAGAGATGTTTCTTCCCCGCGCTCGTTCCATGTAGACATAGATCCAGTTTCAGTTCATCAGATCGTGTGACTGGAAATGCTTTATAGAATCGCTTAATATTAAGCGATTCTTGGTAGGGTAAGAGTCAATCCATGGCTGGACGACCTAGATGTCTGGTCGTGCCATGATGGTTGATGGCACTTTGTGATGGCCTTAAACAAACAGAAAGTTTGGGCCTTACCTAGGTCCTTGGTGTTGGTGTATCTACTAGCGGGCATCAGTTTCATGAACTATACTTCAAATGCACAAATTGAATTTTTGATCAAATTTGGCTCTTTTCCTTCCGTGTAGAGATGGATCTTGTGTAATTGTTCCCATGCAAACTGTAGATCACTCTAAACTAAAATCTTTCTAGCATAAGTTTCTAGATTTAGAGTATGGGCATTTGCTGATTTGGTCGTCGAAGTGAGAAGTGTTGCCCTTAAGAGTTAAGAATTCAGCAGGAAGGACCGTTTAGGATATTGTCTGCATCAAGTCATTTTAATAAAAAATTATGCAATCCTGAGGACTGTCAACGAATTTATTTGACAGCTTCAAATTAAATGCAGATCTGGATTTTGAGCTCTATTATTTTGTGCAATATTTAGCCTCTTTTCTAATCAATTATTAGAACATGTATGGAACCAGTCACTGGTGTGATGTGGAGAATAAATATAGCTGGAGATTGACTTCGGACTTATTCTCGTGTCTAATTATAACATTAGGTTGATCCGATGGGGTTGTGTTTAACACAGCAAGGATGACTTTGATCAATTGCAGATACTATAGAAAATTGAGAGGACTTTGAAGAAGAAGAAAGAATAATAGAAGGAATGTGAGGAGACATTGAAGAAGAAGAAAAGACGCCTGTTGCCAAATATTTGATTAAGTTCTCATGTAAAGCTTCAAACTGGTCCGTCTTATACCTCTTGCTTAAAATCTTTGCCTTTGAATAATACATCGTATATTGAAGACTTTCCATTGTTGTTCCTCACCTATTGGTTTGAATTGTACTTGATCAACTTGCTAGATTCCTTCTTCTGCTGATCAATCCCACCAACCTTTCAGCTTGCTGCTAGGCTGCCCTTCAAGCCACATCAGCTTTTAATCCATCATACAAGCCCAATATTCTGGGCATTGCTCTATATTTGTTTTCTAAAAGAAAGGGGAAAATGATTTGAAGTCATTTTGTAAAGTGCTCATCATTGTTACATTTCTTTGAAACAAATTGAAGTGATTTTGTCAAATTTGCCATAATGTTGCTTCTGTAGTTATAATTGTATTTTCTGTAATTCTTTCTATTTACATGTGAAGTTTCCTTGTCATTGATGTGACATCTTAGGGGTCTTCAAAGCTTGGGGTTAGAATGGGAGTGAGAAAACATGTGATTTTTTTTCTTTTTTTTAAAGAAGGAACCATGGGTTTTATGCTTCTAGCAGTTCATAGTGTCTTATGGAGCAGGAGCAGTGTTTTGGTTTAAATGCAGATTTTGAGACAATAATTCTGTAGTTCTTGCTCCCAGGAATGGCAGTTCTAAAACTCTGTTGCTTTTGTGCTTCTTGGCTTATTCCCTTTCTTTATTATCTTGCATCTTTAACTGATTTCCTACAATCTTTCCCTCTGCTACAATTTGGACTGTAAGTTTCCAATGCGCTATGAATTCTGGTAACTTGCCTTAAAGTTGCATGTATAGATCCTAACAAAAATTATCTTTATGAACCTCATCAGTTTGCTTTATGCTAATATTGTTTAGTAGCTTAGTTATGATTAATTTATCTGCATTACATGCACAGAAGCAAATATAAGATCCATCTAGATATGGCATCTGGAACAGAAGCTGAGACAGTTGCGAGCGAGAATGCACTTACATGG
Organism: Cocos nucifera; assembly: GCA_006176705.1. Lineage (NCBI taxonomy): Eukaryota > Viridiplantae > Streptophyta > Magnoliopsida > Arecales > Arecaceae > Cocos > Cocos nucifera. The sequence continues at coordinate 2,092,979 of QRFJ01000104.1, read as the reverse complement.
GCACAGAAAGACAAGCGGCGGTTTTTACATGCTGTTTATCGTGTTGGGGATCTGGACCGTACCATAAAGTATGCTGTCTAAAATTTCATTTGTTAAAGTAATTTATCAATTTTCTATAACATTATGGAATTATTATTTCATTCTGATTTAATCTTTTTTTAATGTCATTAGATTTTACACGGAATGCTTTGGGATGCAACTACTGCGGAAAAGAGACATTCCAGAAGAGAAATATGCAAATGCATTCCTTGGGTTTGGGCCAGAAGACTCTCATTTTGCGGTAGAATTAACATATAGTATGTATCTCATTGTTGAAAAACTTCATTTTTATCATCATATAAATGTTTTGTTTGTCTTTTGAACTTTTTGCCCATTCTTATTTGTAGTCCACTGCCAGGTTAACTTAAACCATGAACTTTTGCAAGTGGTGCATGGCAGTCATGGAAAAACACATATGTTAATGCATGAAATTGAGTTTTCCTTCCGTACCATATGCTTATTATGCTTCCTTTCCTGTACTGTGGGCAGATTATGGAGTTGATAAGTATGATATTGGCACAGGCTTTGGGCATTTTGCTATTGCAACAGAAGATGTGCGTATTTTTAACTTGCTTAAAATTGATTTTCATAGTTACACTTATATGCTATTGGCTTACTCTTAAAAGAGAGAATCTCGTGGGGGTTGCAGGTCTATAAGTTGGTTGAAAATGTCAGGGAAAAGGGCGGCAAGGTCACACGCGAACCTGGTCCTGTTAAAGGAGGAACGACTGTAATTGCTTTTGTACAAGACCCTGATGGTTACCTTTTTGAGCTGATTCAGAGAGGCCCGACACCTGAGCCTCTTTGCCAAGTTATGCTTCGTGTGGGTGATCTGGAACGCTCTATCAAGTTTTATGAAAAGGTATTCTAGTGTTAACACCATAGCGTATATGCTGTTCACATTTGCACACAATTTGTGATTCTAGTAGGCCACAAGTACTATTAACTCTCTTTCCTTGTATACAAAATTAGCTATTACCAGTAATAAGGATATTGGTAGAAGCTAATACTAACTTGTTAAAATGTAAGCTTTGAATCCCTGCAAGCTCATTATTTGGAAATATTTTGGAGCATTTTCTATCTTTGTTACTCATTTATAGGACAGAAGATAGATATTAGTACTGAGGAATGTAAAGATGGCATGTTTTGTTTCATGAATGCTTTTATTTCTTCTTCTTCTTTGTCATCATCATCTTCTTCTTTTCATGATGTGTTCATTTGATAATCAGCATATTCAATTAGCTAGGTGTTTACCTTACACACACAAAAAAAAACTGTACAGTTAAATTACTAGGTGAACATAGCTACTGTTTGTTACTTTTCCAGCCTTGAATTGCTAGTTTTTTTAAATACACTATTCACTTCTTCAAGTATGACATGACTATTACCTTATAATATTTTCATGGCAAAAGCTGTCATATACACAATCAAGGTTTTACCCAAACACTTAATCATAGAACATGCTGGATTGAGTTTAAATAGTAAGATCATTTCATATTCCAGTGATACATTAGAAAAGAAAAAGAAACGCATGCGATCACAACCAAACTCGTCTATCATCGACAATTATCCTTAGCCGTAATACCATCTTGCATGCATTGCAATTCACTTGTCATCCATGTTGGGAGAAACCTAAGAATGATTGACCAGGATTTTGTCTTCAAAGAGAGGGCCAAGATTGATAAAGTATCTTTCAGAAATTCAAGTTTCATCTAAATTGCTACTACATGTTGTATACCAAGGAACACACGTACCATCTTAATTTATGTTCTCTGAGACTCCTTTGTTGAGTTGCAAATAGACCATTGCATCAATGAGTTGATGACCATTGGCATCGCATGATGATATGAAAGAACAATATTACAAGGAAGCAGTTGCATTAATCTGGTGGATCTGTATTTATAAAGAATGTATGCTGGCTTCTTCTCAATTATATGAAATTTGCTAAGATCATTTATGGTAAAAATAAGTTGAGCTCAGATTATGGGAATGTACTTAACCATGCAATTTTAGTTCCTTGCTATTCAAAGTTCTGTTATGATCCTGATCATCAACTTCCGGCAAGTGTGTTCTGTTCTCTCTCCATGGCACTGTCCTGCCTGTTGGCTGGGACACACTTTGTGTGTTCTCCAGACTATTGAGAAGGGTTCCTTCTTGGCTTCTGGTAGAAGACTGGATTAATTAGCCATCGCATGCACATGAGAGGGGATAAGTCAAGGGAGTACCCTGCCATGTTAATCTACATATATGGATGAACAGCTGACAAGAGACCTTCCAAGTGCTAGCAGCTAATGCTACACGTTCCCAACCAAGGACCTGCTGTGATCATAGGAAGGAGGTTCAAAAAAGACAGAAAAACTAAAATGCATGATGTCAATCATTTTTTGAAATCTGAACTTTATTCTCATTATCCTACTTGCAATTCACAGGCAGTTGTGGGCTGTCCAGTAGCTTATTATTTACGATACATGGAAAGCATGAATTCAGTATCCTTTTCGTTTGGATGCCCCCTTGATCAGTTATTTGATTCAGCGGATAATCTGTTGTTAAATTTGGGTAACTTTTGCCTCCTTGCAGGCATGTGGAATGAAGTTATTGAGGCAAAAAGATGTTTCTCAGTATAAGGTAGTTTTTTATCCGAAATTACTTTTAGTGGTTATCTATTTGATGTTAAACCTGTGTATATCATGAAATTATGTGGATTCAATTTTCTCATAGTTTATCATAGTTCCTAATAGCACTTATAGTTACTTTGGATCACATGACCTGTGCAGTATACTATTGCCATGTTGGGTTATGCTGATGAATATGAGACAACAGTTCTGGAGTTAACGTACAACTATGGTGTGACAGAGTATACCAAAGGCAATGCATATGCGCAGGTTCTGTCACATTATTCTGACTTGTAAATTTGTATACTTACCAATACTTTTCCTAATGTTTGTCATAACTCATCCATTGCTAGGTTGCTATTAGCACTGAAGATGTTTATAAAAGTGCTGAGGTTGTTGATCTGGTCACCAAAGAACTAGGAGGAAAAATCACACGACAACCAGGACCAATTCCAGGAATAAACACCAAAATCACCTCTTTTCTTGATCCAGATGGCTGGAAAGTGGTACGTCAATTCCTCTGTATGCTTTCAGTAGTTCTATATCTAATGCACAGAGCTGACGTGTTTTTAGAGTTGCTCGTGTTGTTCTTCAGTATGAAATATATTATAGGATACTGTATTAGTTGAGATCCTTTATGTTCAGTGTTTTGAGCATATGAATTCAACACGATTGCTCATAGTGTCTGAAAATAGTTATGCAAAATGTTTCTTGAGATGATGCAAATCCCAGTTTGTATGTTTAAAACCTGCAGCTTTGGGCCATAGATGAACTTATTTTAGTCTGTTTGAGCTCATAATTCTGATCATTTTGCCACTTTTTGTTCCAAAGAGTGACTAGGGACTGAGAACTGGAAAATTCATGGAGAAGAAAGATCTTGCTTCGTTGGCATATCTAAGATGTGAACTCTTGATGACCCATCTATGAAGATTTAAAGGAATGCCTCATGATTGAAAGAAAAAAAAGATGTATAATTCAATGCTGATAGCCTTGATTTGACAACTTTCTACAATGTATCTACAATTCCTAGCTGCTACATAGGCAATGATGTTCTAAAATTCTATTATCACTTTTCAGATTCTATCAATAATTTAAAATGCTTGTCATTTTCACCTTTTCCTTTTTTGACTTTACAACAAAGAATAACATTTTTCTCATAGTGCTTTCAAGTACCATGACAACAGCATTATACATTGTGTTCTTGCTCATTGACATGATATTGAGTCATTAGAAATCATCAGCATCACACAAAAAACTTTTCAATGGGTGATGTACTGGAGTCTGTGTTACTTATAACCATCACCTTCATGTGGGGATAATAAACTTTTTCTTTCATTCTATTTTTTTAAAGGAAAGGGATGATAGTCTTGTTATCATTGACTGGTAGAAAATAGAATCCTCGTCTAAACACTACATATTGACCATCTAATGTATGCAATCAGACATTGATGGTTTATGATATACTGTATTTAGCTAACTCTGTTATCTTTCTCTTGACATTTCAACATAGGTATTGTGGAACGGGGAGGCAATCATACCAAATTAATGAGGCCCTTGATGGCAAGGGGCTTAGGAATAGAAACCTCAATGTTTTAGCTTGAGTCTTAGAGTTCTTCATGTGTAATTGATGTGTCTTAGGAATAAGGTTGTAAAGGTAGTGCAGAATTGAATCAGAAATTCAGAGAGTCATATGTCTGCCATCTAATGTCAGGCTGGAACAAAGAAACAGGAATAGGAAATGATGAGAGTAAGTGTAAAAGTTTTCCATTCTGTTTCAGTTTCATATTGTTTGCTGCAAATACAAAAGAGAAAAATGTGAATGAAAGATTGGACAGGAGAATAATGTCGATGATGAAGAAGAATTGTGAAATGAAAATGGATCAAAAATAAGAATAGAAGAAAAAGTAAGTAGATGAAGTGGAGTAAAATGTAGAGGACTCAAGGATGAGAAGGGAGAATGACAAGGGGGAGCAGGGAGAGAGAGAGAGGCTGGGAGAAGAGTAAGTTTTATGTTTATGTCATTCATAAAAAAATAGTAATTGCTGTAAGTGACAGTGTTTGATTTTTGGTTGTTCACATTAGTCTTTTTCTATTGTGAGCATTTAAGTTAGTGTAGTAGGGGCTTTTTTTCTTGCAAGTATCTGGCCCAGCAAAGGATATGTTTATCATATATTCCCTCTTTAACTCGAGAAAAATAAGGATAAACTGCCCAAAATTGACAATATAGCCTATGCACTTAAAAGAACAAATAGATGTCCTTGGTATAATAGTAGAGACCAAAATAAGTCACTTTCAGCTGAAACTTGCTGAAATAACTGATTCTAGGCTGAAATCAGACAGTTTGCGATGGTATTGGAGGGAAACTAGCTGTAGCTGCCAAGATTGACCGGAATTGAGTTTCAAGGCTCAATTTCAAACCAAACTTCAGACCTTTAGCATACCAAGAATCATGAGCAGGTGCAAGTGTGAGTGTGGTAATAGGTATGGGTGTGAGGAAGCGGATGGTTTAGAAACAATAGTACGGAAGCGCTTAGAAAGCTAGCACGGGTGTAAGATTATGGGAAGGTTCCAAAGTGGTTGCATGACCCTAGCTGGAAGATTACCCACTGTATTAGCCTGCCGCATGTTTCTGAACTTCCTAAACATACCCAGCCGATGCAATTCTAAATGAATGTTATCAATTTCAGAAACATCCAATGTTTAGATGCCTCTGAACTACTTTAAAGTGAGGTGCTACAACATTAGCACTCCCTTTTGTTCCTTTTGATATGTCATCCATGTTAAATCTGATGTTCGGTCAGGTCTAAACAATGGAGTCAAGACAGTAATGAAAGTAGTGCGGTTAGCTACTTTAAATTCTGGTTTATCATTGCACTCTCATGTCATGCATATTAGATATGTTCCAGTCAATTCTCTCAGAAAGGACGATAGTGACAAGTAGGGCTGGCAGCCATGCAAGCTGATTGCAAATCAAATGTACGAAGATCTTTATGTAGCTTGATAAGAGCTCACAACTGGTAAATGAGCAGAAACTGGTCGAATTTAGCATAGCCTAGCTCTACGCCCATATATGATTCAATTACTACTATAATTAGTGTAGTGGATCAAGTGCTTATTAACTAGTAAATATCTCTGCAATCATATTGATATTCCAACTACTTAGATTAGCTCAAAGCATATATACATACTCTTGGCCGATCGGACATGAGAACTGCCCAGAGTCAACTCAGGCTTGGCTCCATTATTCAAGCCTAGCTCGTGCTTGGCCCAATGTATTTGCCTGGCTTGAGGCTAGACTGGCTCTCTTTCAATTTCTTAGTGGTTTTGCTCCAATCAAGAGGTGCAACACAAATGAGGGCACATTCAATTCATGAGATAATGTACAAAGAAATATAATGCTTCTTTATTATCTGGTTGAGAATGTAAGAGCATTAAAGATTGCTATTACTAATGCCTATTGATTGATATCATGAGAATAATATACCATTATTTGTTGTTGCTATCGTCTTAAATTATGATGAGGGTGAATTTATAATCAGAGACAGGCAATATGTGGCTAATTTTGTCCTGCTGCTTCTCAGGTTTTAGTTGACCACTCAGATTTCCTCAAGGAGCTGGAGGCATGATCATGATAAAGAATGTCCTTGGAACTGGTAGTCAATGTGTGTGATAACTTCAGCTACTCGTCATCCGTGTATATGATGAGACATCGTAGTAAATAATAATTGCATGCCTTATAATGCCATGCACTATAATAACATAAACGTATGTTACTACAACTATGACCTTTTTCTGCTTTATGTATAGCTGAGTTTTGTTTATTTACTGTTGAATGTGAATAATATCAGTACACGGCAGCGGTAGGTAGGAGATGACCCCAAATTATCAGAAAGATACACAGCTTAATACACAGTTTGGCTTAGAGCATGATGTTCATCTATTCTGTGGCCAAGCTTTTATTACTTTCTGATGATAACAGTGAGGAAATTATGGGGCTATGATGCTATAAGCATTATGCGACCAACCCATTCTCTTGCATTGGCTTGCTCATAATTTCTTTATCTATCCCGATCAGCAACAAGATTTTTTTGGTCAAGCACATCCTCTAAATTGTCGTTTGAAGTGCCATCTTGATTTTCTCATACCACCACTAACCTTCTACAGCCATCCTACTCTTCCTATGTCCAAGGTTTTTGAGGGCCACTTTAGCTTGTATAAATAGAATCCTTTTATGTTGTTGATTTTTTTAAAACTAATGCATTTCTAGGGTTTCGTGGATATACTTTTTCTAAACCTCATCCTCGTTCATATTATCATTTTTTTGCTTCTCTTTTCCCTTTTTTTTTTTTTTTTGGGTGTTTTTGCCTTTTGGTTTCCCACCACAACATTGCCATCGTGTAAAACCATCTGTTCGCATTTTGCTGGAAAGCTGCATGGTTCTGGTACCGATTGGTTTCTGTGGATGTGACTAATTTGTTTTGATTTGTCTTTTTCGACAATCTAAACTCCAAAAGCATCCATTCTCAATTTCAGTTTAGTGTTAACTTTATCGATCAATTTTTGAGCAGGCGTGGAACGCATGGAAGCCGTTTTTGTTTGAGGTACCGTCGGCTTAAAGCCAATCAATGGTGCATTCACATGGCTACTGTAGCCGCTCTTAGCATTTGTCTTTGTCGTGCTCGTATACAATTTTGAGCAAATTTGTGAACCAGTTAGGTGATTAATCTGGTGCAAAATGTAATTCGGCGAGCTGATACCTCGTCGGTTATCTACATGGTAGCAGAGCGAGGCATATAGCTGTGACGTGTGATATTCTTGTTTTTAAATGTTTCAGAACTAGTGCATCAAAAATCCCAGGAACGAACCCCGAAACAAAACCGAGTCCTTTTTTGGTAAAAAAAAAAATAAAACAACCGAGTCTAGAACCGTCGATCTTGTCGGTGCTTCATCTACGTTGACCCAGCTTATCCATTTCGGTCACCTTTTGGGTTTTTGAATTAGGAAGACGTTATTACGGAGCCCCGGGCAAATTAGTACATTATTTGTCTATTCTTTTGTGTATAAAAAATTTACTTATGAATCTATATTTTTTTAGATAAATATTTTTTAAATAATATTTAAATAGAAAAATAATTTATCCACTTTTAATTATCAGAAAGTGGGTTCGAAATTAATTACCCATTCTTTTGCATTACTATTTTTACAGGTATGTTACTAAAAGTTATATATATTTTTTATAATATTTTTTTATATTTTTTAGGTTTGGAGAAAATGGATAGCATGGAATGATGGAGGTATTGAAATGAGGATAGGATATTTTATAAATAAAATTAAATATCTATTTTATCGTCTAATGAAAAAATAATTCAATCATTTCTTAGGTGAATAAATTTTTTTATAATTTTATAAATAAATATTATCTATGAAAAAATAATTTATCCATCTTGAAAAACGTAAGAAAATAGATAAATTGATCAATAAGATTAATTTATTTTATGATATTTAAACTGTAAACTTGTTCAAAATTTACGAGCCAATTGCCATGCTATTTGCTTCTCTTTAAATATGTGTCAAAAATTCTCCCAAAAGCATGTGTCTGCGCGATAGGCCTAACCGCCCTCATGTACAATATTTTTTAAAGGATTGGGAATCACAATTATTAGCTTATGGAAACCAAAATTAGTAGCAAGAAAAGGCTTCAACAAAATTTTCTTTTTTAAAAAGAAAATTACATGCGCACAGCTCCTTTAACTTTAGGATCGGACCATTTTGATTCCCCCTCTGTCTGTTGCAAGAGACTTACCTCAACAGGTGCAGCCTTCTTTTCCATCTCAGAATCCCTCGTTTTGCTAAACTAATGTACATTACGGTCCTCATTCAAAAAATATAAGTATAGGGGTCAGATTGATCAATCATTGATCTCTTTAAACAGACAAACAATGCTGTGCTTGTGACAAAACTTTGATTATAAGTCCCAAAATCCTTAAAGAATAATGTCAGATTTAACCAGATATGTTGATTGTGGGCTTACGGAAGGCTCTTTTCCATTCTCCTCCTCAAATTATTTCTACAATCATATCTTATCGTTCATGTAATGCACCAGACCGCAGCATGACATCAGCAGTTGCATGTAGTAATTATCCGCTTCATTTTTTTAAAAAATGTTTAAAATTGATAGTCAAATTCGTTGGCACAAACTGCAGAATAACATCAGCAGTAATGACACGTAAAAAGAAGGTGATAAACCATAGACGGCTACAAGGAGAACCAACCAACCTAGCCAATAATAAGGTATAAACCAGCTTAGTTGCACTAGCGTGTGTGTGTGTGTGTGTGGAGAGAGAGAGAGAGAGAGAGCATTAGTAAAGCACCTGATGCGTTGTTTAATAACTTTAGAAAAAGAGTCTCAGTTTGCATTCAGTACCAGAACACTTCGAGAGAATTTTTTTTTGCAGTGGGGGATTTTCCTTCTACATATCTAATATCTTCCTCCTTTGCGGTGAAAACAGAAAGGGAGTATTTGATGCTTGACACGTTCTTGCAGACTTTTCTAGCTCACCACATGGTAACCTTCACAAAATTAAGCAACTTCATTGACTCGAACAAAAGAACAGATACTAGCTGCAGCAATAAGCGAAAGGTGCAAGCACTAAAAAAAGACCCATTTCTTGAACGGTAACGCCCCATTACATAAAAAAGGAATATATATATATATATATAGGGGTGGCAATCACCTCAGGCCATACCGCACACGAGTCGCAAAAATTCAGGAACCCAAAGCTAATTTATTTATTAATAGATTAAAAATTTAGTTCTAAATCCAACTGATTTATTAAATGAATAATCTGATCTAATCTCTATTATTTGTTCATGAAATAGATCCAGTTGGAATAAAGTGATTAAATAGATTAAATAATTTTTTAATCGATTGAATTGATTTAAATGGGTTAAAAAGATTAAGTTAGATTAAACAAGTAGAAAAGAGTTGAGCATATTTTAAATAGACTTTAAATGAGTTAAATAGTCCCGATTATGATCCAATTCAATTATTAAGTGGGTCAAAATGGATTAAATAGGTCAAAGGTCTAAATGTAAACTTATCCCATTTAATTAACATATTCTAGATATGTTGATCCATTTATGATCTAAATTTATTTTTGTCATCTGAATCTTTTTCAAGTGGGTTGTTTGTGGGTACAGTAGGAACTAGGCTCGGGCTTGTCTAACTTCAAGTCGGACTTTGTATTAGATCCAAAATAATTTAGATTGGACTTAAGCCTAATTATAATATTTGTGTGTCTTTCGGACTGGGCTCGGGTATACCTTTGGTCCAGACCGAGCTTGGTCCGAGCCTGACCCATTCATAGCCCAAACATAAGCTTGATTAAGGCCTAGATCCAAGCTTGTTTAATTCTGCTCGGCTCGTCCTCAGTTCATTTGGATGAAGCCTTTCTTTATCTCCTCCGCTCCACTTTTCGAATTGAATCATTGAGAAGGGACTCAAGGGCTGCTATCGCTTCTTCTCCGATCTTCTTTGATAGGAGTGGGTAATGATATCAGCACCTTTGTCATCCATCCTCCCCTCGTTTTCAAAAAGTTCCAAAAGATCAACATCACCCCCCACCCTATTCATCAGAAGAAGGCTTGGGCCTCGCTAGTAGTCCATTAAAATGTATAATCAACGAATCCTCCAACTTCATCACCCTACGAACTGCTTCAACCTCATCGTCCTCTGAATTCATCGCCCACCATCGTTAAAACCATCGTCGGAGACTCAATAGGCCAAGCGAAGTCGTCCATCAGAGGAGTATTGGAGCAGGGGCTCGGGAACTGGATGATGGCAACTCTGGGGAGGGAGATGGCTCGATAGGTTAGGGTTAGGGGCTTGATGGTTTTTCTTTTTATTTTTTAAAAGAGGGAAGAGAGATTGTGTGGTTGAAAACTGGATTGGGCTAGGCTTGGGTTAGGCTCGGACTAGAGTTTTTCAAAAATTTTTGGACCTAAAACCAACTCGAAGTCCGAAAAAATATTTGGCTTGGGCTCGAGTAAGGGTGTGGCCCTGCCTACTTCCAACCCTAATTACAGGTAAGACTATAAATGGGTTGGCTTAACCTATGACTTGACTCAGGCCAACCGCTTAACCCGATCTAGTCCATTTTAAAGGACTCATAGAGTTGGATCAGATTCTAAACTTGGATCCTTTCCATTTTTTGAATTGAATTTAAATTTATTAAATTTAGACCCAACCCAACTTGATCTAAACTTGGCATACTTTTAGAATCTGAACTTGTTTGAGTTTCTAAGTTGTGATTTGAGACTTATGTAACGAATATTTTTAATATAAAAATAAATTTAAAATTATTTTTATATTCTAATTTATTTTGAGAGTAATAATATTTATTATATATTTTATGTGGTAAATAATTGTTTGTTACGTTTGATTTGGATCCAATTTAGATCCAATTTTTAGGTTTAAGACTAGGTTATACATAGATCCGATCCAATCCAAATAATTCATTGGATCAAAAATTTTGGACATGAATCCAACCTCTTTTATAGAGTTGAGTTTGGGTCTAACATTAGAATCCAATCTAAGAATCAGATTGACTCAGGGTCACTTATGATCTAATCTAACCCGGTCCATTATGGGTCAGATTAATTGGTTGGATCATAAATTGTCACCCCTAATGAGTGAGAGTGAGAATGAGAGAGAGAGAGAGAGAGAATCGAGAAGAAAATAGATATGAGTACATTTTTGGATTCGGACTACATCAAGGGTTTGCACCAGATCTATTATTGGGCTTAAGCTTTGGGGTATACCTCGTCAAACTAAGCATCGGCCAGGATTGACCCAAAATTTATTCAAGTTCTTTTAAGACTTGAGTTCAGTCCGAACCATCTTAGACATATCCTAATATCTATTCCAAAAGCTGTTTCGGCCATACGAGCTTCTTACCATCCTGGCCTATTTCCAACCGGAGAAATTATTGCATGCATAGCATGCTATCAATCATCGAGATATGTTAGCATGTGTTGGCATGGGTTTCATTCATCCCACACTCATCTCTATGTGATACACCTTGGCAATTGATAGCATACACCAGCATCGTCATGCATGCGATAATTTTTCCCATGCAAAGGTCATGTGTAGAGCGAATTTTGAGTGAATTACGATTTCATCACAACCAAAAAATTATTTTCATGAAAATTTTCTTGTGTGACAATAAAATATATAGATTTTTGTGCCGACTAAAATTTATCAAAAAAAATATTTAGTAGCAACAACTAAATTTCCACCATGAGTTGAATTTCATCATCCCTCTATAATTCTCTCTGGTCCAATGAGCTCTAATCATGATGATTAATGATATTGTCGTTGCCAAAGTTATCAATTTGTGATGATGTTTTTCTTATCATAGATTATTTGAGATTTATAATTTATAGTAGTTATTAATTATCGACACGAATATATGTTTTTGATAACAATAATCCATATTATCACAAATAAATCATCCCAGTAGAACAGTTTTTTGTGTATTATTTGTATCAAAATATACAAAAAATTGCTACAGATTTTCTAGGAATGGAGTTCTACAAGATTTGTAGTGATTATTAAGTAGTAAGCAATTTGTTGCATCCTAAGAAATGGTCCATCTAAATCCTCTGAATTAGGAGGATAAATTCGGTCTTTAAGAAAGTATTGCTACCTCCATACTATATCTGGTATCTTGAGACTATGGTATGTTGTACTAGTCTGTACAATTATGTATTGGATATTAATGTATCATACCGATAATATAGACGTGGGTGGCGCCTAATCTAAAATTTCTATTGATGAAGCATTATATTGCATATAGCTTAAGGAAATGCTTTTGACCCTCACTCTCGAGATAGCTCGACTCTACGTGACATCCACTTGCCTAGCATCTACTGCACCATTAAAAAGCGGTGATCGATGGTGGTACTTTGATCACCACATGGTGAACTTATCCATTTAACCTTGATTTGGTCCTTCCATATTTTATAACTTTTATACAAATCCATCTATGGGCATGTTTGTTAGCTCACACAGAAAACCCCATGGATCCATCCAACGAAGACAATCTAGTGCTCTGATTTAAATAGATTTTAAATGGGTTAAATAGATCCGGTTACGATCCTATTCAAATATTAAGTAGGTGAAAATGGATGAAATAGATCAAAGGCCTAAATCTGAAATTGTCTTGATCCAGACATGCCGATTCATTTATGATCTAAATCGATTTTTGTCGAACTCGAACCTATTTAAAGTGGGTTGTTTGCAGGACAGGTGATGAATTAGATCATATATTACTACCCCTAAGGAGAGAGAACTAAGAAGAGAATAGTTTCTCAAGTTCAGACTTTGAGGGTTTGGACCAGACCCATTAGCTAATTTCTATCGAACCAAGCATTGGCCCAAATTAATTTCTAAGATGGTTGACCCAAAATTTATTCAAGCTCTTTCATGAATTGAGTTCAATCCCAACCATTTTAGACCTATCCCAAGATCTATTCTCAAAGTCGGTCTAGTCACGTGAGCCTCTTACTGTATGCATGGCTAGGCCGGCGCATGCCACCAATCATTAAGTCCCACACCCATCTTTATGTTGGGTCTACCATAATACACCTTTGGTGATTGATGGCGTGCACCAATATGGTCGTGCACACAATAATTTTTCCTATGCAAAAGCCATGCATAAAGTGAAGCGTGAGTGAGTGAAGACTGAAGACCGAAAGGGATAGGTTAGTAAAATTAGAATTTCACCGCAACAAAAAAAATATATTTTTTCATAAAAATTTTCTTATATGACAAGAAATCTTATAGATTTTTGTGTCAAATAAAATTTATCATAGAAATTATTTATTAATGGTGATGCGAACATCATAAAAATCTTAAAGGCTTTTGTGATACCTCTTTCTATAGAAAATATTTAGTAGCAACAACCAAATTCTCATCATAAGTTGAATTTCATTATCTCTCCATAATTTTATTTAGTTCAATGAACTACAATGTCCTTTCGTCATGACAATTAATGATATTGTCATCCCAAAATTATCAATTTGTTATGATGTTTTTCTCGTCATAGATAATTTGAGGTTTATAATTTGTAGTAGTTATTAATCATTGGCATGAATATATGTTTTCATAATAATGCAGCATATTATCAATAATAAATCATTCTAGGAGAATATTTTTTTTATATTATTTATATAAAAATATAGAAAGAGTTATTATAGATTTTTCACAAATGGAGTTCAACAAGATTTGGAGTGATTATAAACTAACCAATATGTCCCATCCCAAGAGATGGTTCACCTAAATACTTTGTATTGGGAGGATGCATTAGATCTTTAAGAAAATCTTGTCAGCTTCATTCCATATTTGGTATATGTAGACTATGATCTATTATATTAATTTGTACAAGTATGTATTGGACAATACTATATTACTAGCAAATCATCATGCCAATACATAGAATACTTTTTTTTAAAAATATAATATCTTTAAAATATAATTTTTATTGATTTTGTTCATCTATATTAAATTATCTGCCTTGGTGGTGAAGATTGTCAACATGCTTTATGTTATTCACTAAAAAAATAATAATTATTTTATTAAAAAATGACACCAAAGAAAAATGATCTAAAAAATTTAATAATTATTTTATAATATTTAAAATAAATTTATTTTTTTTCTTCTCATTTTTTTTTTCAAAAATCATCTAGTAAAAAAAATTAATAAAAAAATAAATTCATACATATATTATGAATGAAGGCACTTTCAAGATACGGTTTCTATATATATATATATATATATATATATATATATAAAGCTATCGATGCCAATATTTGGTAGATGGATTTGATAAAATATATAATAGTGTGGGGCCTAGCATAAGATTCCTATATTGCATCTGGCGTAAGGAAGTGCTTTTGATTGGTGGCAGTACCGAACTTATCATATTTCATAATTTTTATGCAAATCAATCCCCGGGTTGCACGGATCCACCGAACGAAGGCGACCCGGCCAAAAAAAAAAAACAAAAGAAGACGATCCATTTTTGCTCCTAATTTAATCCCTTCTTTAATGAGGTAACGTATTAAAAAAAAAAAATATATATATATATATATATATATATATATATATATATATATATATATATATATATATCAACCAGTGCTCTGACAAGCTTCTTTGGCATAAATGCCATCACGTCCGGTTCCGGTTCCACATCATCTTTGTACCACCGTATGTATCGGCTCAAGGCCAGCAGCGGTGCTCCGGAGCCTGGAGAGATGGACGGCGCTGATTCTCCATCTTCCCCATCGGCGGTGGCGACGACCACAGTGTGTGTGACGGGAGCGACGGGGTACATCGGGTCGTGGCTCGTCCGGTCGCTGCTCCAAAGAGGCTACAACGTTCAGGCCACCGCCAGAGATACAGGTACTTCCCCTTACCACCGCTTCCTCTTTTATATTCTCAATAGAGAGAGAGAGAGAGAGAGAGAGAGAGAGAGAGAGTCTTGTGGGTGCAGCCTTGGGAGTGTTTTGCAAGAAGGTCAGGTTAAAACCTGTAACAAGCTTTTACCAAAAAAAAAAAAAAAAAAAAACTTTAACAGGCTGAGACGGAGGCCAAACTCGGAGGCCCTCTTGTTATGTATTTTATAATTCATATATGTATTTTTTTGGCTTAAGGAAGGGAATTTGTGAAAAATATTTATATTGGTTGGGTTTGCAACAGGTCCTACCGTTATTCATATCGGTCTCAAATTTGCTGAGGGTTAGATAAAACTCACCCCCATTAGCATTAGGTTGGGATGGGCGTCCGAGGAAAAATTATTAGATAGGCTCGTTCTACCATAGGCAAAATGTTTGTGAGTTTTTATTGACTTTTTTTTTTTTTTTTCATCTTATAGCTAATCATGATCGATTCAGATGAGTAATTAATGAAGAGTAATTGTTGTGTAAATTTTTTGTTAATTTTGACTACGGTACAATAAATCGACCTAATAATTTTTTATTGAGCAGAGTAAATTGCTAACCCAATTAACTCATGGGATAAAAGCAAACATTTTATGAAAAGCCATCAACCTAATGTCAGGTTGTCGTCTAGAAGCAGTCCTCCACCATTAGTCTCTCTAGAACTCTCTTTCCATCAAACATTATTACTGAAGTTTCTGTTTCTCAGTGAATCAATTCCTCTTTGAAATGATACATTCCAGCAATCATGTAGCCTTAAAAAGAATTCTTAGCTTGAGCAAGCACAACATGTGGCAAGCAGGAAATAAACATGTGGCGAGCTCATCTTTATTGCATTATGATATTTAAGCTAAAACTATATGCAAAATAATCTAATATATAATTGGTTATGGAAATAGGTAAAGCATCACGCCTCCTGTCAACATTCGGCAGAACCGGCCGGTTGAAAATCTTCAGATCTGATCTTAATGAGGAAGGAAGCTATGATGAGGCAGTAAAGGGTTGTCTTGCAGTTTTCCATGTAGCAGCTTCCATGGAGTTCAATGTATCAGTTGAAGAAAACATTGGTAAATAGTCTTTGGTTAATGATAGATCACCAAAGTGCCCCCCTATTGAGTATGGTACTTGTTTTGCCAAATAATTCTTGCTTCCCAGCTTATGTTCAAATAGTAAGATTGATGAATCTCCTTGTTGTTTACATTCTGTTAGCTTTAATACAGTCAACCTTTCCTAGTAGGAGTTTATATATCATAATGTTGAATTTATGTGAGTAAACTTTGTGGAAACTTCTGAATTTTTTAGCGATTATTTTTCTAAAAAATGTAACATGGTAACCTTTTTAGCATGATCTATGCATGATATTTGGGGTCTTTACTAATAATTTCTACCCTCGAACTATCTGGCACTTGAATTTTAATTGGTCACCTTATAAATTTGTCAAAGTTGATGTTTTTTTTTCTGGAATGAATGTCTTTCATATTCAAGAAAGTACTAATACAAGCTATCTTTGATTAGAGAAGATCATGTACGATTGAAGATTACAGAACCAGCAGTTAGAGGAACACTCAATGTACTGCAGGCTTGTTCAAGAGCAGGGTCGGTTAAGAGGATTATATTTACATCTTCTATCAGTACCATTACTGCAAAAGATGATAAAGGAGAATGGAGAGAATTGGTGGATGAATCATCTGTTACACCAATAAATGGAGTTTGGAACACAAAGCCTAGAGGATGGGTAAATTTTTCACTCTTCACAATTTTTCTTGATGATCATATATGACTAACTAAACATATTTCTATCATAAACAAAAGATTGACTCTCTAGCATAGCTTAATAGTATGCCATAAGAAGGCAATGTATTCTGTTACAACATTGTTATAAACTTACAGTGTTTCAACCTTCAGGTAGCATTCTATGCTGAAACTGGAAATGACCTTCTTGATAAATTTTACCGGAAAATGAGTTGTTTACGAAGAGGTTTTAATCCATTCTGTTCAATACATTCCCAAAATACAGGTCTATATTCTATCAAAGCTCTTGACGGAGGAAAAGGTCTTCGAATTTGCTAAGGAGAAAGGCATTGATTTGGTATCGATTATCCCACCTACAGTGGCAGGTCCATTCCTGACAACAGATGTTCCTGCAAGTGTTCAAGTTCTGCTGTCACCTGTCACAGGTGACTCTGAATTCCTTCTCTAAGTTATGTAAATCTTTTTTTAAGGTATAGGAGGGTCAAGAAAATTATATGCATCTTCATTGGTGGTCTCTTTGGTTTGATGCTAGATATAAACTCCCAATACTCTTTACTATTGTGAAGATAAATACAAGATTTTACATCCCCACATAATAGGAGGTGTCCTAGTTATCCTGTCCTATTCTGTTCCTATGAGATAATGGGACCGAGATGGGATCGGGACTCTGAAATCCATCCACATGAGGAGAGAAGAAGTAAGAGGAAAGAAAGAAAGGAAGCAAAGATGAAGAAAAGAAAAAAGTGAAAGGAAAAAAGAAGAAAATGAAAGAAAGAAAAGAGAAAGTAGAAGAAAAAGTTAAGGAAGAAAAGAAGAAAGAAAGGAAAGAGGAGGAAGAAGAAGAAGTAAAAAATAAAAGAAAGTAAGGGATCAAAAAAGAAAGAAAAATGAAAGGAAAGAAAAGAAGATAGAAGAAAAATAAAGAAAAGAAGGAAAGATAGAATAGGAAGACAGGAAGAAAGAAATGGAAGGAAGGGAAAGGGACAGAGAATATCCACCAAATGCATGATTGGAACTGCTGCCCAGACCATGGAGAAATTGGGATACCTCCATCCTATGGGATTTAAAACTTTGCTTAAAGATGTTCATTAGGATAATACAGCAAAAGTGATGACTGTCATAATTTTTTAAAAAAATATCTTAAAATTTTGATTGGATAAAATGTAGTTTACAATGTTTATTTAGATTTATCATTACACCAAGAATAGATCTCATAAGATTGAAGCACTGTTGCTTGACCAGTTGTGAATGGCAAAGTAGAAGATTCACATGTTCTATAGCGCAAACTGACATTTAGTGATTCTGTTAGAAAATGGTGTTAGAATAAAAATATTATTGGATAATATTTGGTTTCTATAACTATTTAAAATTCACCCCTATTGTTAAGTTTTTAGAGCATGTTCAGTAATATGACCCTACTTTAGGAATCAACGTTTCAAGATAAAAGAATCTTAGGAATTATTTTGTCTCTATTTTCTTAAGATCTAATGAACAATCTATATTTTAAATATTTGGAAAAAATCCAAATGCATTCCCTTCATCCCAAGAAAATATCATCTACATTCTTACATAGTATGATACTATGATCCATGTGATCACAAATTAGTTTAACCTAATACCTGTCAGGGCACTTCATAAACATTCGACAATTTCTTTTTCCTCATTAAATATGCATCATCCTCAATTTCATGCTTCATCTGTTTCTTAACTTGATATTTTCAGAGGCATCTTCAAGTGGCGGTTTCATTTGATACAGTCAGCTGGCTTCCTCCACTTGCCTTTACTGTTTTTCTGAATTCTGGCATTATCATTGCCCAGGTGATCCCAACCTCTACCCAATACTGCTTTCGGTGCACTCAAGATTGGGATCGATCCCATTAGTTCACATCGAAGACATATGCAATGCACATATATTTCTAATGGAGCAACAAGGGGCTGAAGGTAGATTTATTTGCTCTGTTGGAAGCTCCACTCTGCCTCAATTAACCGATCTTCTCTCTTTGGAGTACCCTTACTTCAGTTCCAAAAGGTAAGTATTTTGCTTGACTGACTTGCATTTAGTTAGTTTGTTTTTTTTTTCTTTTTTTAATCTAGGTCTTGATTATTAGCTTTCACTTGCTGGAACTCTATACAGGTTTGTCGAGGGATTCCATGATGCAATCCTATCGGTGATTTCCTCCAAGCGATTAACCAATTTGGGTTTTAAATTTGAATATGGTGTGAAAGATATCATAGAGCAGAGTGTTGCCTGTTGTATTAAGAATGGTTTTCTGAAGTGTCCTATTACAGAAGGTATTCACAATTGAAGCATGAACAAGTTTTGGTCAAATTTTGAAGAGAGACTATAAGAACCTGCGAGCATGAAGAACATAGAATCAAGTAGGTAGCAATAAGCAGAGTTCTTTACACCATGCAATGTAGATTTTGTTCGGTATTTTGCTGTTTATGATAACCGAGAAGATTCATCGAAAGAGGCCATGGCAAGATCTACTTAGCTAAACCATTGATCAAAAGATTCTGTGTATGATGCTCCATTACAAAGGTGTTGTTGAGGGATACACCGCATGTTATTGAAACCTTACTTCTAAGATGAGAGGTACTCTTTGAAATTTGCTACACTGTCGAGTATTAAGGATTCTTTGGCTCAGTTATGAGCATCCACTCTCATTATCATCATGGGATTGACTCTATAAATCCTCGGTCACAAATTGTCCTCTTTGGGATGACCCAAAAATTATTGGAACTTCTTTACAAGCTTCGTCACCTCCTCATTTACATGATTGATTTGCAAGTGGAGAAAAAATATATATATACATTCACAAAGAGATACACCGTCAACTAATAATCTTTGAAAATGGATTCTGCAATATGGTTTATAAGTTCGCAGAAAATGTGGCTTTTAGCAAAGATACTACCTAAGGAGGGGAAAAATTGTAACATTGCAGAGTTGCAGAAAACCTGCCAAAGAATGGCGACTCTCAGAAATGAGATAAAAGATAATATAGGAGGACATAAAATGATTGATATTCTTAAGCAAATGGTAACAAAAGTTCCAAGAACAGGAGAGGTGAGAGTAATGGAAGAAGAGAAAGAAGAGTATAGGACTGCAGCTACATCAAACGGCATTTACCATTTAATAGTTTTTCCATAATTAGTGAATGATCTATCAAATTCTGAATTATTAAATAGCTGGCAAGGAATTCAGTTATTCCAATACCAGAATCGTTTGGCCAAAGAAAATTTCTGTGAAAATTTACTAATTGGAGAATTTAAAAGGCTATGAAAGTTTTGACAGTGATATGCTGCATTCGATCTTCTATTTATCTAGAAGGCAAATAAAGTAATGCCTCCTCGACCATCTACCTGTCCTGAGACAACATGCCTTCTCACATCTATATATCCAACAAAAGATAAATGGAATATAAAAAAGAAACATTTCTGCACATTAAAGAATGGGGAAAATTATCTATTAAAACAGGAATTCCCATCTACAAATAAGTTTATCTAGTTCCATCCTAGCACAGTTGTATGATTCACTGGCTTGGTTGCGAATGGGAAGTACTTTGCTTAGCTTTAATGCTTTCAGTTTTATGAGACTAGCTAAACAAAGAGCAGATGCCCGGTATCAACGGTGAGATCCCACGTCATAAGTTCGTATCTTCTATATAATGCTCAAATATTCTAGGAAATCTAATTCAGTTTTACCCTTTTTTTCTGAATAATTAGGTTCGAACAAGTTGCTCACTATCTTTTGAGAACTAGTTTGTCAGTTTACTCAAACTTTTGGACGTTATATAAAAATGCATGTGGGTTTGTGTGTTTCTATTTGTGGGCGTGGGGTCATGGGAATTAATATGCCTTTCCCCAGGGCATCTCCTAAAATCAAATGCAGAGGAAACCACCATGGATAGGGACCACCAACTTTTCTGTCTAAAATTTAATCAAGTTGTTGTTTTGTACTTACAGACTAGTCATCTAGAATGTAATCCTGAATCATAATGCAATTGATTGGTCTTTGATTTTAATTTTCAATGATCCTCATTCACAATAACTTGTTTTGATGAGTAGACTAAAATTTAAACCTACGAACTTGCTACCAGTTTATACTTAGTCTAGTTTCAAATCAAGAAAGAATTAAACTTATCACCGGAGGCCGTTGAGTGGAAAAATCTAGCAGCTATAAATAAGATAATTCACAGTAAGTATTGGACACTCAAAAAGTTGTCACCTTTTTTTATTTTTTATAACAAGGCTAGCAGAGGCAATATCCTGCTTCGAACCTTGATAGTTTCTAAGACCTAACTAAGCAAAAGAAGGGTATAATGGAGTTATGTTCGGTGAATAAATTGCAGCAAAAAAAATGATAACAGTAACATGCTGATGCTATTGGATATTCTTTTTACTAATTTAATCAGATCATCTTTGCTAAAACATCTGGGTAGATGCATAAGAATCTCACATTTTTTTGGAAGTTTAATCAGCTTTTAGACAGTCGGTGAAACTTTTGGTAGGGAGTCTGAGAGATTCTGACGCTGAAGTTTTCAAAGACTGAAACAAAAGAAGGATAGATGTTGTCAGAAAGTACATAAGGTCATATATCACGAAAGATAGGACAAAGTGGTTAGTTTTGGAGTGAAATAGGAGGAAGTAGCAATTTTATAGATCAAATTTAACATGCCAAAATGACCATTTCTTTGTTCTTTGAAAAATGGAGTCTGACACGCCATACCAGTTTGTAAAAAATGAGCTGTTCAACTCAAAGCTCTACAATCTAAATTGCTTCTTGCAGTTATATATCTGTTTTGATTAGAATGTGTTTTCCTTCCATTGGAAGGTTTTCTTGTATTCTTGTACTCTCTGTTTTCATTTCAGTCATGAAATGAATTGAAGGGTCCTTCCCATCCTTCTCTCGCTCTCAAAAAAATAAATATTTAAAAGAAAAAAATCAAAGCTCTAGTTTCTCCTGCTACGAATAGAAAATTAAATCAGAAAAACTAAATTAAACCAATCTGACTTTTCTACATATATATCGACCATCTTATGTCTATCAATCTATCTATTTAGCTACTTCTATGAAAGATTCTGTAAACCTTACCTTTATAACTAAAGCACATAGATCCAACAGAAAGGTAGAGAAACCAACAAACAAGTGTATTAAATTGCTGACACCAATTCACATGCTATCAATGTAGCTAAAGAATAAGAAACAGATATGTGATGAAATATTGTTTGTATTCAGACATCAGACAAAAGGCATTAGAAAGGAAGTCTGTAGTCAGTTGGCAATTGGATAAGGACATGAGATCAAAATTCCTTGACAACATGAACTCAAAAATCTCACAAGCAGTATGCTGTAGGGTAGTTAAGACATTTGCCATAGATTCAAAAGTGCTGCCAAAAACACCAATTTAACTTTCTTCAGTGTTTACAGATTACCACAAAGCATGGTAGAAGAGCTCGTGGATTAAGCAGGTAGAGCTCCTCAATATTTGCATACAGACCAACTTTCCCAGCCACTGAGTCAAACCCTGACTGACTGGTCAAGTCTTGGAGGTTATCCATTGGCTTATGAACCCTCCCTGCGATCACTCTACAAACCAGCAAAGCTTTTCTGCTAGAAGAGTTATCGTCAAATACTTCAGTAGATTCCAGTGCTCTCCCGCTAGTTGAAGTTGTGAATACTCCTATGCCACCCTTCAGTTCTTTCTTTGTGGAAAACCCGTGTCTTATAATACGACAAACATTGCACTTCTCTGATGTGCAAAGGTTTGAAGAACCATTCATGCCCAGAGAACAGGAAACTGTGGTGCCGTAGAACCTCAACAGTTCATTGCCATCAGCTAGGCAGCGGGGATGCTTCTTAGGAAGTTTGCTGGCTTTTATCTTTACCATCTCTCGATACTCTTCAAATCGGGCAAGAGTCCTTTGCACATTGTGGACCTTTAAGACCCGTTCTATTCGCCCACAACTGCTCTCGGGCTTCAACAAGCTTGCTTTGCATATTATCTCTACAATTTTTCGAGATGAGTCCCCTTCCACTAGTTCAGTAACTGCAAGGTTAAAGGTCAAGCCACTATTTTCAAACGATACAAGTAGGTTAAGGAAAGCAAGAATACTTTTTTTAAAAAGCATGATCATCTTAAATGCTAGGTAGAAACTTGAATATCAAATACGACTCAAGACCTTGCACGCGATGCACATCCTCTAGATGTGTTGTGATGGGAATAGATCAGCAAAAGATGGTAGGTTGAGGAATGCATCATGGAGAAGGCATATCAGAGCAACAGATACAAACTAGTAGTCGGGTTATGGATCAAATGTCTCAATATGGATGATTTTTGCATTGATATAATTTGCATAGTGCACTCTCTTTCTGTTGACAGCCAAAAGCTAATTTTATATTAGAACTAAAGTTGTGCTGCTTGACAGACCTTGCACATGACGAACATCATCTGGATGTGTTGTAATAGGAATAAATCAGCAAAATGTGGTAGGTTGAGGAATGCATAATAGGAAAGGCATGTCAGAGCAACATATACAAACTAGTAGTTGGGTTATGGGTCAGATGTCTCAATATGGATGATTTTTTCAGTGATATAATTTGCAAAGTGCCCTCTCTTCTGTTTATTGCAAAAAGCTAATTTTATATTAGAACTAAAGCTTTGCTGCTCGACTCTCCTTCAAAAATGATTTGGAGTCCAAAAATTTATTTAACTATTACCTTAATCTTTATATTATTGGACTACATTAGGCTTAAACCACATGGGAGATCGAAATCACTAGAAGTAGATAAGAAGCAGACAAGCCAGCAATTACTAATGAAAATATTCAAAAATATCTCTAGTATAAATTAAAAAAGAAAACAATTAAAAAGAAAGAAGAAGAAGAAGAATGAGCAAATGAATTGAATGAGCGAATGAGGGGCGATTCTATATGAATCCAACTAAATCGCACCAAAAATAAATGGCACATGCATCTCATAGGAAATGCAGCACACAGAATCAAGTTTACAACTAGTCATCAAAAAGCTTAACATTTTTCCTCCTACATTCACTGAAGGATAGAAAGCGAGAGAGAATAAACAGATGAAATCGATTTGGAGTACAGGGCCGGATGAATCAGATCTAAGATATGCAATTACCAAAATTTTACCTAAGAAAATATCTCAAAAACAAAAATTTGGCCAATGCATTCTCAAAATTTAAAATGAGAACCACAATTTTAAGCTCCAAAGTTTCAAAGCATGAATATGCAACAGGCTGGGATATAAATTTTGAATGGAACTATTTAAGCCATAGGGATACTAAAGGAGATGCTTGATGATGCCCAACATCAAATAAGGGTCCAAAAGAAAGGTAGCTGCCCAAAGCCATCAAATCTAAAAGATATAATCAATAAAATTACAACTTTTGAGCATACTAAATAGGTTTCAAGAAAACCAACAGAAATCACCATTATAGAACGAAGACAACATCAACAACACTTCTGAATTAAAAAATGCAGTCTACCAAGTCCTACAGGAAGGAATCAAGTCTTGGGAAGAAACCTAATGCTCTTACCTGCATGCCTGGAGAGATGATGTGCCTCCAAGGCCTCCCACTTCCCAAACTGCTCCCCACATCTGTGGCAGGTTATGGTAGCAGAAGGCCCATGCGAACCAACATCATGTAAAGCCCTTGGTGCTGAAGAGAAAAAAGGGCCTCCTCCACCATTCCCAAAAACAGCATCATGAAGAGAGGAGCCCTCCCTATTGGCAGCCGCCCCAAGGGCCCTCCTTGGAGGGGGGCTGCCTCTCAAAGGAGAAGAAGGGCTATAGTTCAGGGCATGGTGCCCTCCCCCAGGGCCTGGTGTCCCTGGCCTCAGGATGCCCATATAGGCGGAGCCCACCCCTGCACCACCCTCAGGGCCGCCGCCGCCGCCACCACCCCCGAGCCCCGTTATCTTGAGCTCGCACCTGGAGTCACTGAGGACCACCTCATGGGTTATTGGGTTCAGGAACTCACTGCTCCCAATGGACCTTGGACTGCAGCTTGCTGGTCTCTCATGGTGCCTCCTTTGCCCATGGAAGACATCTTTGAGGTTGGCTATGGATCTGGAGCACCCTGACCTGCATGGTTTCCTGGTTAGAATGGCGCTCAGGTGCCCCTTGACCTTTGGCTCATAGACATCAGAAGACTCAGACTTGCAGTGGAGAGACTTCTTGAGAGCAAACCAAACTGCTGGCATCTTGTCTCCCTTCTTCTTCTCCCCTTTTCCTTCTCTGCGGTGGCTTTTGCTCGTTTGACTCAATGCTCCATATCTCTTCTCTCCCTCCATTTCTACAGAGGAAACTGCATTAAAGCCATTCATCTCCCCCTGAGAGAGAGGTTAAGAAAGACCATAAAATGCTGAGAGAGAGAGAGGTTATTGTTCATTTCGGCTCGAATGCCTTTTAAATATCCAAGGGCTATCGAGAAAGACCATAAAAAGCTGAAGACCTAGAGCTTGAATGACTTGACTTAAATAAGACCCATAGGTAGCAGATATTATTACATGCACCAGGTCCAGTGAACCGATCCAAATCCCGAGGCATATTCAAATACAGGAGGTAACGTGTCGAGTAACTATTGGACTGATCTACCGGACCTCATTCATCTAAAAATTAGAGCAGAAGGAGGACCACAAGATCGCGAACCAAATGCCAAATGGTCAAATACATCCAAATGTTAACCTCAAGGGCTGCAGATGGGGGGGGTGGGGAAGGGACAAGGGTTGGCCCAAAACCAAAGCCAAGGAGAAGCAGAAGAGCAAGATTGGATTTTTGAAAGAAGGAAACAAACAACTAGGTGTTCAAAAAGATGGAATCTTTGGCTCCAAGAGCCATGAAATCCAACCAGAAAAGAGAGGAGGAGGGGAACTATATTCATTGCATTAATGCACGGAAAGGAAATCAGATTTGCTGGGCCTGCAAGATTTTGGTTTCATGAATCTGAGAGAATGTTTATGTGACAGGCTGAGAAGATCACAATCTGAAGAAAATGGCCTTGCACTGGGTAAAAATTACAAGAGCGGCCATCATTTCCGATTTCTTTCTCCAAGTCAATTCAATTTTGAGAAGCAATTTATGCTTCTGACAAGAACTTTGGATGATCTTATAACATCTTTAAGCTATTATATGTCCATCATTATGCGTACATATTATCTAAAATAGATGTGTGCATCATTTGAAGTAGAGGCATAATGGCCTAACTAATCCAAAATGAATTGTTTTAAGGAAAACGCAATCTTAATTACAAAATAATCTCAAATTCTTATTGAGTTCTTAACAACGGCTTTAATAGTTAATCGTGAATTTTCATTGCCATAAAAGTAAAAGATCAAATTTACCACTAAATAGATAATAATAAAGGGAGAAATAAATCACGTTAGAATTTGATGTTCCTAGTTTTCCTCGATGGGCAGAATACTTTCAAAGAATATATATATATATATATATATATATATATATATATATATATATATATATATAGTTTTAGGCGGGAGAAGGGCATAGGTTCTTTTAAAAATATATATATACCTAAAGCATCAAATTCCTATCTTGATTAGACATACCACTCAACAAGATTTATTTTTTTTTTTTTTGGTATGATACCACCCAACAAGAGTGACTTAGTAAATGAGCTTTACCTATTTCCATGCACCGTCAAACGAGGTTTTCCGAGGACCCGACGATAAGTTCACCCCACTATTAATGTAGAACATTTGGCATCAAAAGACCAAACATCAGTAGGTTGGCTCTTACTAAATCCAAACAAAATTTTCTCAAATCGTCCATTCCAAGCATATTTGGCAAGTTACACGATATATATTTAATCTTATATTAATTATTTATATAAAATAAAAAAGTTTAAATAATATTTTTTTTTAATTAATCGTTTTGATTCAGGTTCCAAACTATATTAATCTTGTTAATGTTGTTATTTATGGGTTTCCAAAAGATTATAATTTCCAACCATTACTTTGCTTACCAACAAAGCAAATGATGCATCCAGTCAAGGCAAGAAGTGCACGATTTTCCCAAAAAATTATAGAAATAATTATCAATACGGTCAATCAAATCAAAAGCCAGAATTGACTTTCTATACGTTCCTTGGGAAACCAGCAATAAGACGAATCATATCGCAGTATCTGGGATCATTCACATCAAGGGCGTCAAGGTTCAACAAGGTCAACCCAAAAAAAAGGCTATTTGTATCCCGGTTGAACCCATCATGTTACATCGGATCTATCAAATCTCTCATTTCACTCAAAGTACCATCGAAGAGACCATGTCTCTGTCGGTGGTGGGTTGTATATTTTACTTAATAGTTCGTCTGCCATTCAGCAGAAATCCCATATATTTAAGTTGAACAAAATTTTGCTTGTTCCTCAAATTTCCCTAAATTTATTTTGGTAGCCAATTTTTTTAAAATATATTGATCAATTTTTATCTTTTTTTTTTATTTTTTATAAATAAATATTATAAAAAAATTAATCTATTTTTTTATTAATCAATTTATCCAAATTTTTATATTTTTTAAAATAAAAAAATTATTTTTTTGAATAGTATTTAGAGAAAAAGTTTTATCTATTAAAAGATGATTAAATTATTTTTTAAAAAAATAAATATTTAATTTTTATTTTTAATATCTCCATCATTTAATACTTAATAATTTAATCATCTTTTTTTTAAAATCTAAAAAATATAAAAAAAAATATTATTAAAAATATAAGTAAATTATAATAATTTATCTAAAAAAATAGTAATGTAAAAAAAATCTGGATAGCAGGTTTCAAAATAACTTGTCCATATATAAAAAAATATAGATATATTATTTTTTTATCTAAATATTATCTAAAAAATATTTATCTAAAAAAATATAAATTTTTATATAAATATTTTATTATTTTTATTCTAAAGAAACGAGTACTTTCTAACCCATTAGTCAGCCTATGTTTTACAAAAAAAAAAAAAAAAAAAGGTTATGGGGCTCAGTTGTAAGATATAGCTAATTAAACCAGGTGGCTGAAAAAGATAACCTTTATTGAGGCTCGTAAGCCTAGTGGGCCCCTGTAGGAGTTTAAGTCTAACATGCAATTAAAACTGCAGTTGGAGTCCTATGACCGGAAGGAGTGATGAATGGGATCCTCTGTACTAGGTTTAGTTCCCCGCTTCTCACAGCAACAACTATCTAAAGTTACTCCCCGTCAAATTGGCTGCTGAAGAAAGGGAGTGGCCATTATTTGCAGAAGAATTCAGCATCAACAGGATTATTAGCCATTAATAGGTATGCATTTATTCCCTCAACTATTTTTCTGTGCATCATCATGATCAACTCTAGCACTACCATTACAATTACACCGAAACTTACTTGGGTTTTCCATGGCATCATTGAAGAAGAAGATTGGATGTTCTTAACAAGAGATTAATAGGGTGAAAAGACTGATTGGATGAGTTTACTTTGGTCAGTGCCACACCCTCAACAATTCGTATTTATTAGAGTTAAGCCAACCAGCAGGAGTTCATGGGCAAGAGAGAGCTTAACAGCAGGGAATCCCAAAATCTTTCTCCATGAAAAAGAAGAAGAAGAAGAAGAAGAAGAAGAAATTAGCCCTCAAGATGCCTCATTAGATGTTATTTTACACTATGATTTAGGAGAATTCCCAAATTTGATATGGACTACTTTGATTACTACGAATAAAATTGGACAGGTCATATCAAAAAGCTAATTCGCAAGCCAAACTTCTTAAAGCCATAACTTAATCATATGACGTCCTATTTTGATAACTTTTTTTTTTTTTAAATTAGATAGTTTTTCGAGATCTATGACTTGACACCCTCCATCAAGGGGGCAATGTTCCAAGCAACTAGGATAAAATTCTTCTATCTATATCTTGAAATAAGCTAAAATTTTCAAGTAAATTTTTAATTGAGTGTAGTTTTCAATTCATGAAAAATCTGGTAGAGCGACAGAAGGCAGAATTGATGTAGAAGTCGAGATCTACTTTCTAAAAATTTTTAATTTTTTTTAAATTATTTTTACTAGACACGTTTGTTTAGGTAAAGAGTTTTTTTAGAACTAAAAGAAGAATTTAATCTAATTTATGTTAGGAGGGACCTTGTTATTATAAATAGAGCTTATATATCATATGTATAATTAATAAAAAAAATTTAAAAAAAAAGTAACTTGATCCCTACTTTCAAAAATTCTTTTTTTTTTTTCCTCTTTGAGAGATCCAACTTTTATAAATTAAAAAAAATCTTTTTTCTCTCTAATTAGATCATACTATAAACTATTTTTGCAGTGATTGATGTCAAGCATGCTATGATCGATGGAAGAGGTGGTAGACTATTTTTTAAGCCTCATCAAGGACTTACAACTGGTCATTCAATTTATATATTGCTTTCTAGCAGTAAAATGCGCCAAGTTAGTTCATTCAAAAATACATGCTTAAGTTAACATCATTTATGTTAGACTAACAACCATTCTTATTATAGAAAAAGTAATTATTAATATGAAAATGAGAGGATATATATATTGAGATTTATCCACTACGGGAGAATAAGATATAAAAATGATTAAGAAAAATAAGATAAAATGGCTAAGAACACCTAGATAAACTCTACGGGGATGCTTGGTTTACGATCAAAATCAAAATCAGAATGGATTAAAATCGAAATTAGAATAGCCTAATCCTCTGAAGTATTTGGTTTATGACCGAAATCGAAATCGGAATCGAAATAAAAATTTGAATCCATAGGAGAGAGTAGGGATTGAATTTTAGGTAAATTGAACCATTCCCATTTCACTCTAAAATTAGAATTTTTCCTTCCAACCAAGTGGTTGAAATGAAAGTCATTCATTTTTAATTTCATTCCAGACTTTTATTTTCTTCAACCAAGCACCTTCTAAGAGTAGATTGGACGATCGTTGCTTCAGAGAGGGAAAAAAAAAAAAGGCATATTGAAGAGGCTGAAAAGCTTTGTCTATGTCAATGTTGGCACCAATTATTCATGAATATGTGTGACCCAAATAAAATCTTTTTCCTATTTTTATGATATAGGAAGAAAAAAAAAAATTTTGTTCTTTTCTTTTTTTTTTTCTTTTCTTTTCTTCCAACAGCAAATATCTTGATGGTTCCGTGTAGTTACCGGCAATTCTCTACGTGAGCAGCTCCTTCTCATCTAAATAACTTCTCTTAGCAAATTAATCCCAACAGTAAACTACCTATAGCTTCTTGTATGAATGACAAATGACAAATCATGCAGAAGTAATTTACTAAATCCGAGTCAGTATATTGTTGACGATCATTTATTATGGCTGGTTGATCTCTATTTTTATTTTTTTCCTGGAAGCAGTAATTACTGCATTGACAAGCTTAGAAGGACATTTTTGTAAAAGAAATGTGGTAACAGCAATTTACTCAACCATGGTCAAGTTTATAAACCCAAGATCCAAAAAGAACTTGATGTAAAAGGTATGAAAAATGCTAATCTATTTTTTGTAAAAAAAAAAAAAATTATTTGAGAACCTATATTTTTTTAGATAAATATTTTTAGATAATATTTAGATAAAAATATAATTTATTCATATTTTTTTCTATATAGAAAATCAGCTTCGAAATATGTTATCCATATTCTTTTATATCACTATTTTTTTTTGAATAAATTGCTAAATTTTATTCATATTTTTTTATAATACTTTTTATGCTTTTTAGATTTGAAGAAAATGAACAACTAAGTTATCGAACATTGAATGATGAAGATATTAAAAATAAAGATGAAATATATTTGAAATAAAATTAAATATCTATTTTATTGATTATTAGAAAAATGATTTAGCTACTTTGTAGATGGATAAGAATTTTTTTTTATTTCATAGATAAATGCTACCCATAAAAAAATAATTTATCCATCTTAAAAAAAAATATGAAAATATAGATAAATTAAATAATGGTGGAGGACTTCAATTGGCCTCCTAACTGCCTTGGGAAAAGTTTGCTTGGGATCTAATACTATATAAAAGGCACCTCAACCAAGTCACAGACTCCTTGAAAGGTGAGGTCTCATCTTCTTCTTGGGAAAAGCTTAATTACCGAAAGGCGATCACATTTTTCTGGTTGGTTCGAAATTTATAGTTTGCAAAGGGCAGCCTCTTTCAGAATACCTTTCCATTTCTGTTTCATCTGGCTGTTAAAAAGGAAGCTATGATTGCCAAACTGGGAAGAAATGATGACCAACCTTGGGATATTTAATCGAGAACTCATATCTGACAACTCTTGCAGTGACCTCTTTAATAACTTCATCGACATGATACAACATGTTCAATTAGATTTACGACCTGATAACTTTTGTCGGAGATGGAGCAGAAAACAAACTAGACTGGATCATGGTGGTATGTTCTCCCTTTATGCCTCAAGTCTTTACCGTTCCTTGATTCAAGAGAAATCTTAAATCTATAAAAATAAAAAATAAAATGAAAGAGAAATTGGAATGCCCCTTTTTTTAATGCGTTCCATGCAAGTCTGATTGGGAGATGTCCGATGCTTGTTTATTTTTAAAATGTGATTACTCCACTGGAATTTGGGAGCAGTTCGATCCTTAGAAAATTAATTATCTCGACGCTACCTACCTTGTGAGGACGGGAA
Organism: Cocos nucifera; assembly: GCA_006176705.1. Taxonomy (NCBI): domain Eukaryota; kingdom Viridiplantae; phylum Streptophyta; class Magnoliopsida; order Arecales; family Arecaceae; genus Cocos; species Cocos nucifera. Next base: position 2,061,408 of record QRFJ01000104.1, on the reverse strand, counting down.
GCCCTGTTGAACGAACTTGGAAAGTTGGCTGGGTCTCTCCCTTTCGCCACCAGTCAACCCATCCAGCAAGAGAGAAACCAAAGAACCTTTTTCAGAAAAAAAAAGAAAAAAAAAAAAAAAGAGAAGCCTTGCATGGTTCCGAAGTCGTGGAGCCTGTTCGAGACCGGACAACATTTGATACCCAGACAACGCAATTACAACCTTGCCACTTACTCCATACTCCTGTATATATTTAAGATCTTCTTTCTTTCTAACGTAACTCTCTCCCTTTCTCCTTCTCATTCCCTCCCTTCTTTCCTTGTCTCTCTTCTTTTGCCTTGCTCCTTTCTTTTTCTCCATCGAAGTGATTGTTAGCCTCAGCTAGTCTCTCTTTTTTCTAATTTCTTTTTTGAATAGGAAAGGCTGCAGTTGCTAATTAATTCTTCTATAAATAAAAAGGATTACTGGCAACACAACAACACTGGAAACATCCACGGAATTATTCGATGAATTTATTCATAATTTAATTTTAAGATCTGATCCCAACCTCACTCAACCAAATTAATTAGCCTCTCTCCAGACACCTGATTCAGATCCAAAATCGTTAGTCAGGTCTTGTAATGTGGCTCCAAACCTTGACTCGGACCACCTGTAAGGTGTACAACTGTGGCAATTCCGAACAAAAATGGCCCGACAACCCAATAAATGCCGACATGGTGACATGGATGCCCAACAAGTGAATAGTCCAGGACCGGCCGAGGGACCAATTTGGACCGGGCCCAGATGGGACCCATCAATTTGGAACAAGGCTGCTGTTCTTATTATCTTCAAGTGGGTCCAAAGGTTGTCTTGCTCCCCTTTGACGGGTATATTGGATTGTTGAAATCCGATAGCTTCCGATTCCAAGAGAATAGTTGTTGTTACACCAATTGCAACATGAACAAGTAAGAAGAATTTGATGTTAAAGTTCTCCTCCAATCCCTGAGGAACGGTCCATATTTAGAGATAATAATATAAACTATCCTTGGATCAACCACATCAGAGTTCTAGGCAAGCTAACGAGTTGCTTTACTAAACTATATTAGTAGGAATGGTTTGTTGATCACAGATACCTTTCAGATGGTTCTTTTAGAGTGACAAAGCCATATAACCCACATTTTCTTGCCTAACCCAATCATTTGTGATGGACTTGGCTGGTCTGAGTGGAAGAAGTATTTAGTGGATGGCTCAAGATTCCACCAGCTGAGGAAATGTTTGAGATAAGTTCATGATTCTTTTTTTTTCTTTCTTTCTTTTTATTTAATATAAAATTAAAATATGCCTCCAAGCTTCGCGATATACTGCTCATGTTTCTTTAATAAAATGTTATGTACAGTGGTTTCTATCCAAAAATTGTTATCTATTGTTACTATTAAAAAAAAAAGATTACATACGGAGGTAACTTTTACAGCCTCATAAGCAAACAACCAGCAGACTCATTTTTAAGTTATGATTACAAACAACACGCCAAATCTCTGAAACACTTCGGTTTTGCAATACATCAATACGTTAATGCAACCTGTTCTATCCTAAGAACCAAATTTTTGCATCATTTTTTTTTATTAATGTGGTGTAAAGCTATACAAGAAGAAAGAACAACCAAAACAGCACACAGAACAACTTAGAGCATGCAGCTGCGACATCTATTAAATTCTAAATTTGGTCATAAATCTAAATAAAGCGATCAGAGCAGCAAACTAAGTGGTTTCCTTTGTGACAATTCACTATGGTGGCATGCTCTATATCGGGCTTCCATACCACTTCCACTTTGAGATATTTTATTACCTAAGTTCTCTTGTTGCATTCATACTAGATAGATGTAAGCCATCTATTTGATTATAAAAAAAAAAAAATCAAAAATGTAAACAAAGAAACATCCCATTTACAGATAGAAAATATAACATAATATTTTTGTATTTGAGGTTTTATTTAATTTTAGATGTACATTAACAATGCATAATTATTTTAAGATATTAATGTATGTACAATTCTTTATTGACCAATAGGTGCTCCAAAAGTGTAAATAGACTTTTGTTTATGTGCTTTGAAATGTTTGGTGATGTTGCTGTTTTCTAACATCTTTACTTGGATATCTATTTGCTTGTATTTTGTTTAATTATACTATCAAAAAAAGAATTTCTTTTAATTAAATGGGGCTTCATTAGAAGGGATATTTTCTCAAGTTCAATACTGAAAATTAGTACTAGATGTTAAATCATTATGTTGATGGCAATCGTGTGTGAATACTTTAAGAGAATGTAAAAAATTAGAAAAAAAATTTTTAGAGAAAAATAAAATGATGATAGTTTTATATATAAATTATTTAAGAAAAATTAAAATATACTGTCAGAAGTGGGATTTGAACCCACGCCCTCTATCGAGGACCAGAACTTGAGTCTGGCGCCTTAGACCACTCGGCCATCCTGACTGTTGTGGTTTTCTGACTCAACCAAAATTTATATAACGGTTTTAATTCTTGCAAAAATCGACCAATAAAAAAACTACCTAAAGGTGAGAGAAGGAAACCATTTAAAAATTGTTATTCTTTTAAGTGTTAGAATGCAAAAGAAATTTGAAATTATTTATATAAAGGATTATTAGATGGAATTTTGTTCCGACATTTCATTACCTAAAGAGGTTACCAAGAAAATATTCCGAGCTAAAGGAATAAAATTTAAAAATATCAGAATATTAAAGAGATGTAAGATAAATAGATATATTTGCAAATGAATTTAAAGAAATACTAGAATAGAAGGGGAAGCAAAAAAAAAAAATTCTTTTCTTTTGATGATCTTTCCCATGCATGCATAAGTTCGAATCTATTCGATTTATAAATAAGATTGCTAATTAACCGTCTAACTTCCCAATAAATCCTTCATCAAACTTATTCAGTAACACTATATATTTCATCATTATCTCTTTTGAGAAAAATAATATTTCATCAATAATCAAGGACATGATTGTAACTATTTTGCAGGATCAATAATTATTACAGCAACTAGTTGAGAACCATTACAATAATCTATTTGATGTGAAAAAGCAAGGAACTTTTGGAGATCATACGATCAAACATGCTACCATCAAAGGAATATTGGATTCTTCCACGAACTTCTAATAATCAACTGTTTATGTATGTTATTATAGATTATAAGAAGTACCTATAATTAGATTCATTTCAAAGGGCAAATGCTTTAGAGGTAGCCTAGTCTAGCATGTTGGCAAATGCTTTAACCTGGTCTTGAAAACCCAGAGTCATGTTTTTTATTATCATTTTTATCAACCAAGTTAATTGCTTCAAGAGCGTCGTTCTAACGTAAACAACAACAGAACTATTAGTTTGGTTGGAGAGTTATGGCTGTTGGATGGTAATATGCACATTCCACGGTAATCTTTCTAGCTCAACATTGTAAGCTAAACTTTTATTATCCAAGAACTCGGTCATTTGCACCTGATAAAAAATTCAAATCCGTAAATACAATAAACACTTGAACCAAAGTAAATAAACTGTAGCTGCTAAAATTTTACATGAAGACCAGTCTTTTATCGGTAAACAAATAGATAACCTCCAAAAAAGAGCTTTCACTCAGACCAAAAAAAAAAAAAAAAACAGCTTCATAAACATGAGTTGTAGATGCTGGATTTGGCATCAGATTATACAACGTCCGAGTCAGAAGCAGAACAACCAGGAACTGGGGCATGACAACCCTCCATCAATATGCCAACTCTACGAATTGAGGAAAAAGAAAATTTATTAGTGGACAACATGAAGCAAGAACATTGTCTATCTGAGATGGCTATCAATAACTATGTTATAGAGACCTGTGCTGAAAAAAAGAGTCAGAAACCAAACAATGTAGTATCTGGGCAGCCAGTTAAAAGATGTGACAAACCCCAAGATCAATCAAAATTTCCGTCGTTTGTGTTTCTTTTAACTTTGTTAATTGAAAACCCAGCTAAAGTCGATTGTGTGATGACAAGACACAAACTCCAAAGGACCTATAGTTGATAAACAGCTGATCCACTGATGCCATTTACTTCAGTGAAATTGGTTCGCTGACATTCATAAAGATCATGTGCTGCAGAATGATGAAGATAAACTGGATAACTTCGAGAATCTGTTCTGCAGTTTGGACCATCATAGGCACATGTATGGCAGATCTATGGATGCTTTGCAATGGAAATTACAGCCTCCCGGCACGATCTCAAGTGTAGGCTTCTTGAGGTGGCTAATGGCTTCCTGGATGAACTCTTTTAAGTAGTAGGCTTTGATCTAGCGATCAGAGGCTAACATTGTCAGTTCATAAGGGCTTTGAGTGCACATCACTAGTCGAACTACCAGCCATCTAGGAAGTATTCAAGGTTCAACGGGGGGGAGTTTCCAGAGCAGAAGTTGCTATTATTGGACTGTTGAACCACCAACATTATTAACAGAGATTCGACAAAACTGTTTCAATCCACTTTTGTGTGAACTTTGAAGTATACACACCTTGGCTGATTTCATCGCAAGAACAAACACTACTGATACCAAGAGCCCATCTACCAATACATTCATAATCAGTATTTAAACTGTCTGGAAAGAATAATATCATCACGATCCTCTTGGTCCAATCCTAGAAACTTTATTGAGAATCTGTCTGATTATTTGGTAATGATCCATCTCTTTTATATGGATTAATTTCTGAGATGGACTGATCCCAACCAAGTTTGCCTTGCTCCAAATGAATGTCTTTGAAGACTTTCATACTGCAGAGAGCAACATTTAGCCAATAAGAACACATTTTGAAAGCTATACTGAGGCTACGTTATTAGACAAACTCCAAAGAACGGCAAATATTTCTAGATGTGAGACATCGCCATTCACAAACTCATGAACCCTGCCATTCACCTCAATCACACTCCTTCCGACTTCCTTCTTCACCCCTCTGGCACTCATCAACTTCCTTATCCTCCACACATCATCCCACATTCCCTCTTCCGCATAGATATTGGATAAAAGCACGTAAACCCCACTGTCATCCGCTCCAAGATTCCTGAGCTGCTCAACTGAAACTTCAGCCAAATCAACACATCGATATGTCCGACAAGCTGCAAGAAGGGATCCCCACAATGTCGAAGTAGGCTTCATTGGCATTGTCTCTATGACATTTCTAGCTTCATGCAGCCTTCCAGCATGCCCAAGGAGATCCACTAAGCAACCATAGTGCTCAGCCTTGGGAGTTATCCTGAAATCGCTCCTCATCCTCTCAAATATCTCCCATCCCTTTGTAACTAAACCAGCATGGGCGCATGCCGTCAATACAGCAAGAAA